>JAQHUG010000182.1:3980136-3993152 GCA_028555095.1 Dicrostonyx torquatus
AGTCTTTGTTCCACTGTCATTTAATTCTTCTAATTAATGATAAAACTTTGGATATAGTAAAAATTGATGATAGTCTGGAGTACTGTAGTGTAAAATGTGTGTGTACTTGTAGGTGCTTGTATATTATTTTCTCCTCAATGTTTGCTTAATGAAATCATCAAGCAGTATTTAATAAATAGTGACATTATCTGGGTTCCATTCTACTGACAATGAGTTCAGGTATGGGAGAGGGTTTGGGAAAGGCAAATTTTTAGTTTCCTCATTGCCATGTTTAATATTTATTGTTAAACTTGACAGTACTTAGAGACAGCTGTGAAACAATGCTTGGCGAATGTCTGGAGAGAATTTTCCTTGTTGGGCTAATTAAAGTGGAAGGGGACACCTAAACATGAATGGTGTATTTCATGGGCTAGTATCCTGAACTGTATTAATGAGGAGAAATCAACGTTCATCCTTTTATTTCTAGATAGTAGATTCAGTGTGATGAACTGACGCCCACTCCTAATAGAATGCCTTCCTTGATGGATTGTGAAACCAAAATATACTTCCTTTTGTTGCTTAAAGTTTAATGTAAGATCCTTTGACAGAGCAAATAATTAATACAGAAAACAGGTACCATGAAGTCAGGGGAGTTACATGATTAATTTGTTGTTTGTAGATTTCTGGAACTTATTTAAGGAACCAATATGGAAGGGTTTGCAGTTGTCTTGAGAAGTCCTAGAATTCTGCAAGCAGAAATTAGTGGTTGTTCTCTTTGGAGACTGGAAAACTAGAAAACACAAATAAGTTGGAACAGTGAAGACCCAACTCCTAAGCTGTCAAAGAACAAATTTTTATTGAGAAATTGAATATAGGCCACTTGATTTATGTTCTGGCAAAAAAAGAATATGGACTTACTCTTCCTAGTCCTGAACTAATTGAGACTTAATTCAAAAGTGATGTAAAGTGAAAGAAATCTCTAATCTTTGAGGACATTCAAACCATGGCATGGCTGCTGGCTGTATTCTCATTCATAGTGAAAGGGAACAAAAAGACATGAAAGTATTGATGTTTGGGTAAGAAAAGAAATGCAAGCTACTGAAAAATTACAGACATGATGGGGCAGAACAAACACTTGCAATTGTTAAAAACGATTAGGACTCTTGTAGTTTTTGTCTAGGGCTGAAGTCTCAGGTGTGTTATCCTTGGTGTCGTTCTTATTTAGGGCATGTTTAGGAAGCCAAGTCGGTAGGACTATAGGCAACTAAGATGGTACCTCCATATATGAAGTACAACTGATGAAATAAAGAGAGAAACAAAGACAGAGAGAGAAAGAGAGACTCAGAGTGACAGAGACAGAAGGAGAGAGACACAGAGAGGCAGAGACTGAGATACAGATATTTAGAGAGAGAGATAATGGGAGAATGACAGGATGAGAGACAGAAAGAGAGACTCAGAGGGACAGAGACAGAAGGAGAGAGACACAGAGAGGCAGAGACTGAAATAGAGATATTTAGACAGAGAGAATGGGAGAATGACAGGATGAGTGACAGAATGTCACGTTTAGAGAATGACAGAAGGAGAATGTGTGTCAGATTCAGCAGAAAGAGATGCACCTACCCATAAAGGTCTGATTCCATCGCCAGGCCCAGCTGCAGCACATACAGCTGCAGTTGGCTCTTTCCCTCTCAGATTAGGCTTTTCCATCATCTGACTTTTTCTTGCTGTGTTACTAATATTCCCTTTTAGGATGGGAAGTTACTGTGTGCTGTTGTGTATCAAATCTTTCTAACATGCTTTTGGTTTTATAAGGGTCACAGTTAAAAGAAGAGATTTTTGATGTTGGATTTTTTTAAAAAAAATTTCCAGTCAAAAATTATTGGGACTTTCAACATTAAACTGAATATATTTTATTTGATAGAATGGCCATGCACTTATGGATACAAGAGTTTAAAGTTTAATAATGATAGATTTAAGAGGGGGTTTGTGATGTTAAAATTTATTTAAATTTGAAAAGATCTAAAATTATTTAGGATACAAGCATTTGGGCTAGTCTTTATGGGATCTTCTAGAATGGCTTAATATAAGTTTGAACACTCACCCTTTATATGAGGAAAGTCATTCTATTTACTTAAAGACCAATTTATAATCTGAAGAATATCAATATAGTATATCACATGCATTGGTAAAAAGTGAAATAAACTACTATTATTGGGATTTAATTAATGACTGAAAATTGAAACTTGGTACTGAACAATTCAGCCAAATTATTTTATTTTGGCAATTAAAAAAACTCCTCTAGAATGTAGCTCTATATAAACATTAATATTTGCTTGTCCCTTAACATACATTGTTTAAATTATTTTAAATAATGTTTTGAAAATGTATATATATATGTATATGTATATATATATATATAATATCAGAATCATGTGGAAAATTTGCATTGTGACCTACATTACTGTCAGCAGCTCAAGGCAGGGTCATTTTTGCTGATGAGAACATGAGATTCGCCTAATTATAAGGTACATTAGTGATTCCTGAGTTTCTCAAAAGCATTTTAAATTTATTTTTATATTATTTTATTAGGATTAATGTTTGAGATTAATTTACAAAGATATATCTCATTAGTGGAATTTCCACTAAAGGCATGCAAACTTTCCACATGATTCTGTTATTATAAATTGGTCTTTAAGTAAATAAATAAACTGGAAAATATAATGTAAAACACTAAAAATAAATCCTACTGCTGGCACAGTTTAACTTCTCAGTAATCATTATCAGGCAAGCAGGAAGTGTAGGAAGGAAATATAGGTAGTCCTTTTTATTTTCAGAAGAGAATTACATTTAAATTCTGCCATGATAATTCCTTCTGTAAACTGTTTCAGAGCACTAGCTTAATATAAACTCCTGTTTCGTTATTGAGCACCTTTGTAAGACTGAAGAAATTACTTAAACTTTCTGATGTTAATGTTTCTCCTTTATTTAAATAAATGCAATAATCCTTCATTAGGATATTATGGGAATTGAGAGTGATTGTGTTTATTAAAATGCCTAGCTAGGAGCTGGGCTGAGTTCAGAACAGATATTTACTATTTAATTTTCTAAATTATGCCTAAATCACTTTGCTTTTTATTATCAATTGGAGTTGAAAGTTTACACTGTGCACTTTTGGAATACAGAGTAGCAACCATCACCAAGTAACTACTGCTGGTTTCAGTTCACTTATTTTAGTAGTTTGAAAATGTAAGGTTTCCTGCCCATCTCAGATGTGGCTATGCAACTCTGTTCTTCATGGCTATGACACAATATCAAACATTAATAACATAAAAGAAGGAAAAAGGAAAAAGATTCAGTATACAGTATTGTTGCTTCTAGACCCAACAATTCTTCATGTAAGAACATAAAGGAAGAGTTTAAAGGAATAATCCAAGTTTCTCACCTCCTGCTGAACAGAGACCCACTAAGGGAAGGTGCTGGGGACAAAATATACATTTTAGGATTGTAGTGACCTACTCAATCCAATAAGAACCCAATTCCTAACAGCCATTTAGTTACAGTCACTGCTCATAAGATCAGGCAGGACCCAATCACGTGGCAATAGTTAAACCAACTGGGGCCTCAAGCTTTCAGTTTGTGAATCTTTCCAGGAACACTTCATATCCCTAATTTAACTATGTCTGAGAAGTTGATCTGCATGTATAAAAGAAAAAATATGTCCTAAACTGGGGTTTCAGATTATCATTTTGTTATTGAATTCGTTTCGATCCTTAAGAACATATGTAGTCAGTTTAAGCTATTGGTCAAGGGCAGTATTATCACCACACAGTTCATTAGAAATCTCTGAGTTCAATCCCCATTAAGATGGGAAAGTAATCCAATCCTGCGAAATCATAACCAACGTTAGAGCACAATTCTAAGTGATTCTACAAAGAGTAGTAAAAGTTTAATGTTCATGCTCTCTGAAGTTAGATTAACACTAGAGAAGTATAGAATCTCCCACTTCAGTTTATGTTCCTATTGCTTAATTTTTCCTACTAATTTGATCTGAACTTAAATAAAGTACTAAATCAGGAGTAGAAGTAGACATTTTACAGTATTTGGCATACCATTCAGTAGTACTGAAAATTCATCAGTGTCCCAAGCTTGAAAGAGTTTTGGTTGAATTAATATACAGTCAAAGCCTTGTTAATAATTCTCCTTAGACTTCAGGGAACTGTATGAAGATTTGTGTAGAATGGAATCTTGCCAATATTCCTACTTTGCACACACATTAAAAGCATTAATGTAGGTTGAGCATCGCAAATTTGAAAGTCTAAGTTCTGAAATGATTCAGTCCTTAAAGATTATGAGCATGACTTTGATGCCATAAGAAGAAAACTTCACACCTAGCTACATGTGGTAGACTCAGGTCAGAACATAGGAACATGGAAAATGTTTTATAAAATCTTGTTTTGCATACACTATACAAATATATATTTTTATTTATATATTATTAATATATTACATATATTACATTTATATGGTATATATGTGGATTCAGGTCACAGCATGGGAGCTTAGAAGAATTTGTATAAAATCTTGTTTATATATAATATATAAATATAGATACTATATATTATTAATATATGACACACATTACTTACATGGTATATACTATACATTTATATATTGTCAATATTATATAACATATGATATATTATGTAAAATAAATAAGATTTATTTACCTTTGGTAGTCATCCAAGAAATACCTCATCATGTTTACATGGGTGTAAATATCTAAGAACTGTTGGAACCATAAAATGCTTCCTATCCTAAACTGTTTGATTAATGCACATCTAACCCACAGAATCTAAAATTCATGAGTGTGCCATAGCCAAGACTGACCAATAACATGCAACTAGCAGCAGGAAACATACGATACATTGATGAGCAGGTGGTTATACATGAATAACATATAATTATAAGCTCTTTGTGAAACAGGACAACATAAATTCTCACTGATATTAACAGTAATTTATTTTGATACTTTGCATAGAAGCAGAAAGAAAAGTATAGTTTGGGACAATTTCGACATTACTACTACACACATTGTTTATTGGTTTAATTGCTTTCTAATTCTCCAGTGGTAATATGGAGCAAGTGCAACAGGTCAAGTGGACTCAAAACTTGAGATCTTGTTCCCCTTGGAATACTTCTCAGTTAGTAACTGAATAGAAGTTCCTGAGATGTTACCTGCCATGCACTGACATAGCAGTTAGACTATTGTTTTTTTTTTTTTTTTTTAGAAAAGATATTAGTCTTTATAGTTCAGGAAACTCAAAAGTTCAAGTCAAGGGAATACAGTTGCTGAGTTTTCTTGGTAATAAGGACTCTGTAGAGGCCTAAGCTAGCATGAACTGACATAGAAAGACAGGAGGTGGCCAAGAAAACATTTTCTAACCAGGTCACTTAAAGACCTATTAATTCATGTATAGATTGTTATATTGTGAAGGAAGAGTCCTCAGGAGATAATTGTCTCTCACATCTCAACCCCCAAATAATATTAACATATGAATTTTCCAGCAAGTGAACTTTAGAAGACATATTCAAATTTGAATCTAATTTCTCTAAAATGGTAAGGAAGTACAAAGAACTTTAAGTACATTCTGCTGTGTGTTTCAAGTACAAAAGTGATACAGCACTATTTTGTATAGAAGAAAGTATGCAATATCTGAATTTAATCTGACCTGAGGTTTCAGGCATCCTCTGTTGGTCTTGTACAATCCTCTCTGATCACCAATCCTATTTACAAGACAACCATGGTACCACTGAGATGCTTTCCAAAGGGAGTAGAGAGGCAAGGAATTCTGATCATCTCATAACCTCTGGAGTTCATGAGTATTCCATCTTCTTGCTTTTACTCATTCCTAAAGAACAGTGAAAGAATAGTCTCTTTCTATCTTATATTCCTCTCTGGTGCTGGGATTAGAGGCATGCACCACCACCACCCAGCCTCTATGGCTCTAGTGTGGCTGCTGGCATGAAAGGTGTGTGCCACCACTGCCTGGCCTGTATGACTGACTAGTGTGGCTGCTTTGCTTTCTTGTCTTCAGGAAAGCTTTAGTTATTAAAATGCAAATGAAATATCATACAATGTCATACTATTCTGTGTCATCTTACAAACAAATAAGAAAGGGACTGTGGCACTGAAATAGTCACAGCCTTCTACTTGGTACCATAAAGACAAAAAGTCTTTACCTTGGAATGCTTTTTTCACTCTTTTTGTGAAATATTCTGAGGCTATTGACTTGCTGCTTCTGCAGTGAAGCCATGCAAATGCACTCCACTGACACCTTTGGGGAGCAGGGAAGAACTGAGCAACCGGATATTGGATATTTCTGTTTTATACCCAACAGGTATACCCATCTTTGTTTTCTAAAGGGCAGTTAGACTATTGTAAGGATGTTGTAAGGATGTTGTAATGGAAGCCAACTGTGTAAACTCAGGTTCTTTCATTACAGATAAAAAGACTTGCGGACCTCATGAATTCCAGTGTAAGAACAACAACTGTATTCCAGATCACTGGCGGTGTGATAGCCAAAATGACTGCAGCGATAATTCTGATGAAGAAAACTGCAGTAAGTGAATCTTGCCTCATGACCTTCCATGCCTGACATTCCATTCAATGAGCAAGCAGGATGGCATTTTTTTATTTCTGTTACAGCAAAATTTGGACCCTTCTGTCCTGATGCTCACATTTTTATACATATATTCACATTTGGACAGAATATACAGAATAAATTGACCCGATTCTTAAAGGGTAAAATGATTGGGTTGCTTACTCTGGGAGTTATTTTCTTTCTGCTTGCAGAATTGGTAGAAGAGTATCAGGAGGTTTAATACAGCCCATTAGTATGCAATGAAAAAAGCCCTTGATGCAAGTTCATACAATGAGCTGACTGATGTGCAGACAGCACAACACATATCATTTTTAACGGATGCTATTCATTCCATTTCTGCCTCAATCCTTTTACACTGCAAATTACCCAAGAGCATCTTTCATTGAGTTATCATTTATCCTCTCTGGAGTAGTGAACACCATCTGCATTCAGGATGCTTTTCTCAGAAAATAGAATAGCACTGATGGCACCTGCCTGCTGAACTTTTATACAATAAATTTGAAAGCAATAATTATCCAATAATTATATTTTCTCACTAAGAGTATCTGTGCTTAAGCATTATTCCTCAGTAAAATTCTCATCAAGGCTTTTGTTTATAAGTAAAAATTGATATCACCATGATTGAAATGAGAACATAACCAAATTATATTTGTTAAGTATCTATATTTTGCTCCTTTCTAAAAAGTTCTGATGAAGTTTGATATCAGTAATATTATCTGTTCCTCATCTCCTTGGGTTAAGAGCAATCATTCCCAGAAGACAAAGACATAATCTACACAGCAATACATTATATAAAGGAATGTAAGTGGTGGAATAAATCATTTGAATATTCATCCTGCACAACATGTGATAATGTCTCAAAAAACTTTTGGGAAAGTGAGACCTGTGACTGCTAATCAAATGACTGGGGATATCTAAATGTTAGATCACATGGCGAGCTCTCACTTTTATATACATAATTCTAATGTATCATTGTTTACAAATGTAAAGAATATTGCATGGACTTAGACTTTTAGACTCATTTCATCATCAGCTAAAACCACCTATAACAGGTTCTCAGATAGATTCAGTGACTAACATTAAAATTAAATGGATATATGATATCAAAAAATAAATTTAAAATACAAGAATTTACATTCTTGATTCATCAGATATTTCTTAGATTTCTTTGATGTGCTTCATCTTAATCATATAGATAGCAAAGACTCCATTTTGAAGGATACAAAAGACAGCAGGCTAGGTGAGAAGATGCCTTTGAGACATTTCTCCCCTTTTTTCCTCCACTCTTCTTGTATTCCACTCTTTTCTACATGTGAATAGAGGTTGAATCATGGGACACAAGTGTCCTAGGTCAATTTGCTACCATGTTTTATTTTTATTTTGTGGTAGAATTTGCTAATTGACCAAATTGGCCCTAAACTCACTGTGTTGCCCAAGCAACCCTTGAATTTGTGAACTTCCTGCATCTCCATCCAAAGTACCTTGCATGATAATCTCGCTCCACCAGGCCCAGCTAATGTAGACCTTTGTTCGCTGAATTGTTGAAATTATGCAAGAAAATGGATTATTGCTTCAATACAAAACAGAAAAGAAGAATGAGGGTTAAGATAGTTTGTCTCTAAATCAATGTATTTCCAGTTTTTGATATTAAAGCTAGTGTAAGTGTATATTTATTTGTACAGCATTGTTCAAACATATGCATTATATGTTGATTATATAATTTCTAAATTTTACATCACAAATGCATGTACACATATGTGAGTTGTGGTATATTATCATATTTTCAAAACTGTTGATCACTAATGTACACTTTGATGAATATTCAATACTTTCTGTTAATCATTTATTAAGTAGCAAAACATACCAGAAATAGTAAATCAATTTTACTTTTAAGAAACAGCACACATATTCTCTTAAGAAACACTCACATACTGTCAAATTCTCATTTGGATTGCTTTACTTATGAATCTGACTTAGTATATTTTATTTAAAACCATGTTACAAAAACTTCAGTTATAAGTATGAGAATAATTAAAACGGTAGTGAAGGCATTAATTTTCAACTGTGTGTGAAATCAAAGATGCTTTTTGCATTCTTACATTCACACAGGATTATAGATTCATAGTCATTGATTCTCATCTGCTGATTATATCATTTGCAAAGTTTTCGATGGGCATTGCTGCAGCAATGATCTCTGCTCTCCAATCAAGGAATTGTCACTGTTATTGGACCATATTTTAATACAAACCAGTCATGAAAATGCCTGAGAAGTCCCACCATTTTCTTACATCATTAATAAAAATGTGATATATGCCACTGGTATTTGCTAAGTAATCAATGTAGATAGTTAAATAGTTTATATGTTTTGAACTAATATAGCTTATTATCTATTCTTGAATGCCATACCATTTTATAACAAAATTAGGTTTTGTTTATAGACAAGTTACCTGTAGTTTATTTGAATTTCTAGAGACTGCGTGCACATTGAATTTATATCAAACTATTTTATGGCATATCCTATATAAAAATACAACAATTCTAAATTAATGACATCCATATTAATATAAGTTTTTGCTGAACATAGAGTAACTGATGGTCTGTAGAGAATCTGGAGATTGCAACTCTATGCTATGCTATGAAATGTTTGGTTTGGAAAGATGACTGTGTTCTTTTCATCAAGGATGGTTTTAAACACAGTTTTCAATGCTGAGACTGTGCTTTTGCCTCTCTTAATATTGAAGAAAGTAGCCATTTTTTTGTGGTGCCCTGCCCCTATAGTGCATCATTACTTTGAAATCCAAGAGTCTTCCCAGAGAGAAAAATGGACCCCATAGAAGCTTCTTGGTGGACAATGTGCCTTGGCGGATTTACAGAAAACATTGTAAACAGTTCATGTGTTGGGTTCATATCCACTCTTGGGATAGGAATACAGTTTATATGACAGACAGAATGGGAAAAACATTTGTTATTTTATGGGAAAGACATTCAGACTTTCTTTACGAATCGGTTATCAGACAGGGACATTCTCCCCACTGCTGTAGTTCTAATATGCATAAATAATGCTAGCTCTCCATATATTTGAAAACTGTTCTTCTACTTTATCTGAAAGACTTAAAGATATTTTAAGCAAATGGACTTTTAAAAGTAACTGATTTAAATTCATTTAAAAGAATAGTTTTCAGCTATCTTAAGTAAATGTTCTCTGCCACGTAAATGAGGTTTAGAAACATATTACATGGCACATGTATGCATGTGGAGTTACCATTGTTTCTTTCCATAGACATACGTGCTGGCAAGTTTCAGTGCATGGAAAAATTACTCAGAATTTCCATTGGTAATTAAAAATGTTTTCATAGCAAATAGCAGTTTCTCTTCTTTACTGGAGCAACAAATCTAATGATTTAGGACAAAGGATTTTTAAAGCAAATTCATTGTATATCTATGAAGCAAATGTCTCCAACAGATAGCATGACTTTTTTACAATATTATGTCAACAAGTTACAACTCTCCATACAACAAAATATGTCAAAGCCTAGTCTATGAAGCCTTTTTAGCACATAGGAAATATGTTTGCTTTGAAATAGATTAATCTCAAGCTATAAGAGAGCGTAAGGAATCCTGCTCACATTCAAGCACATATATGTGTGTGTGTGTTTCCTGTGTAGTTTTTAAGCATTTAGCTTGTGTTATAACTGTACTTTCTATCTTTATTTTTATAATTAAAATTATTTTGTTAGACATCATTGTTAAAAATTGCACGTAGTGAATCACCATTTCTTTTTTCTTAGAATAAAACTTTTGTGTTTACAAAGTCCAATAAAATATTATAACTTTTGTGTAGGATGATAATGAGAACAATTAAGTAAAATAGACAGAGATAGGCATGTGTCAAACAAAAGAAATTCAGCTTCCTACTGTCCTGTAATCATTTCTGCAGTCTGTAGAAAGCAATGTAAACTACACAAGTCTTGGCTATCTAGATGAACTGGTTCAATTAAATACTAATTCTTTTGAATACTTTGTCATTTAGAGGAAAGTTAGAATTCTCTCTATGCCTTAGTTTACTCAATGGCATGGAGAAAAGCAATGCAAATGCATTACACAGCTGATTTGAGGTTAGAGCAGAAAGTTAGTACAAGTACTCAGCAATAAATTTACAAAATGTGTAATAGCAGTTAGATAATTAGTACTTGGCAACTATTGCTTTTATTAGTGTCAACAGTTATTTTCAGAAAGGAAACACACACACACTCACACGGTATAAAGACAAGAGAAAGCGCTTCCACTATAATGCCCACTGAACAAAGGATCAGAGAGTCCTGTTAGAAACCAATTACACAAATAGACGTTTTTTTTGTTGTTGTCTTGTTGTTTTTCTTTTTAGAAAGCCTACCTACTTATTCCTAATGCTATGTTTATCTACCTTCTTATCCTATGAACCTTGAATTTCCATGAAAAAATCCGTACCATACATAATTAAAAGTCAGTATCAATATCTAGTTCTCCTATAATTTTGTTAAACATACTAATAGATATAGAAAGCCAGGAAATGTTTATTAAATACATCAAATAGCTTAAAACTCTAAATGGAAAAAACAATGACACAATATTCTAGCATATAAATTTTCACATTACAAAGTACCTTTAAATTATAATTTATTAAATAATAGCCTATCATTTAAAGCTTTCAAAATTTTCAATGATTTCTTTTAATGACTTTTAAATTAAATTTAAAAATTAGTATATTCTGTCCTATAGCTTCTTTATGAGGTGTTCCATCTAATGATCTCATTGCTTCTTACTGCTTAACCTCTTTCGGTTTTTTTGATACTTCTTCATGTTTCTCAGAATGCAGATGATAAAATACTTTTACTCCATGCTTTCTTTCTATCTTCAGAGCCCCAGACCTGTACAATGAAAGACTTTCTCTGCAGCAACGGGGACTGTGTTTCATCAAGGTTTTGGTGTGATGGAGAGTTTGACTGTGCAGATGGCTCTGATGAGGTAGGAATCTCTGTGAACATGCACAGAAGAAGGTAAATCGGGTCTTGTTCAGGGTTATCATCACTCAATATAATAAGTGTGACCAAGGAGAACTCTGCAGTGCGCCCTGCTCTGGATGACCTAAGGTAGTTTTAAATTATGTGTTATGCTGCACAGACCTCACAAAATAACTGTGCTACCACTGACAACTAAATATAGTGTGTTTTCTCTCTACTGTTGAATATCTGTTCAGGGAAGAGTATGCTTAAAAATTCTCTTCCTAGTGTCCTTGCCATTTGTGGATTTGTTCATAAATTTTCCAGAGTATTCATAGCTCTTACTAATATTTTATGCATTTTAAATATTTCTTTCTTCAGTGGTTCCAGTCCTATAAACTTTATTTCCTTAGATGATGGATTACAATCCATTTATTATAAGGCCTAGGCTTTAGGTGAAATCGAAGATAATTTCTCTGGACAACTCTGCTAGTTTGAATTGTGTTTAGACTTCCCTGCTATGTATCACATGACTCCATGCAACTTTAAAACTAATCATACTGAAATGAGACCGGCTTTTGGGTTATACCGTCTGGGGCAAGTGCAGGAACGATCACTTTGAAGAATTTTCTTAGGTTTTTTTTTTTTTTTTTTTTCATTACGCAACAGGAAAATAGTAAGTGTAAATAAACAAAGGAGTAAAAGGTTTTCAGTCCCTTTTGGAAGTCATTGCTCTTTCAGTCACGTATATTGCTATAGATACATGTTGCCTCTTCGGCTAATACATGCATTTGCTACTCATAGAAACAATTCCATCCAAGTAAATGAAGAGGATCCTTCCTAAAGCTGTGGAGGTTTCTGTTTCAGATCTAACTTCCCTTAGTATCCACTGAGTCCCTTTCTGAGAGAGACACACACAACCTGTTTCTATTGTTTGTACAACAGTGCATTCAATATATGGCTTTTTCAATCTACCCCCAACTCTTATAAGGACAGGTACTTTTATTTTTTTTGCCATTTGGAAAATTCACCCTAATGACAGCTACAAATGTGGTGTTTGAGCAAGATCATGTGTGATTTTTCACCTCAAGAATACAAAATCTTAACCTCAGATTTGCAAAAATAGCTCAAGAGAAGTTGGAAAATATCCATTTTATTGAAGGACTATTCATAAATCAGAATCTAAACTCTTTCTCAGGATTCTACAAGGAGACTAATTTACATCGATGAGCTACATACTAATTTTGCATCTCTAATTTAAAAATGTCTTAGACATTCCTAAAAGAGAAAAAATATATCTCAAGCAAACTTACTGATGCCATGTCAAGGTTTTGATTTTTATTTTGCTTCAACTCTTTCAAACAAATTCCTTGAGTTTTATTATTTCTTTTTTTCC
>JAQHUG010000182.1:4008062-4035736 GCA_028555095.1 Dicrostonyx torquatus
AAAAAAAAAAACCTTCACAAGGGAAAATAAATAAAAATAAAATTTGAAAAAGTAAGACTATTCACAAAGAAAACTGAAAAATTGTTATCTTTCTCTCATACTCTTGGGCCAGCAATGAACATATACTATTTCTTATGTAGTTCTTATCGCTTTTAAACCCTTATAAACATGGTTGTTGTCTTTTGGCTTTACAGATATTTTTTTCTTAAAAAGAATTAATTTAATTTTCTCTCTGTTGTATTTGGCAGAAAAATTGTGAATCAAGTTGTTCCAAAGATCAGTTTCAGTGTTCCAATGGTCAATGCCTTTCAGCAAAATGGAAGTGTGATGGGCACGAAGACTGTAAATATGGAGAAGACGAGAAAAACTGTGAGCCAGGTAATAAGAGTAGAATATCTAAATTGCTCCTCTTTTTAAAAACTGATACAATTTAAACCAATGTGTTTTGTCCAGAAAACTCTGGCGCAGGCCCACATTATACTGACTTTTAAAGATCCATTGAAATATCTGTGAATAAGTTCTTTATGTACTCTTCCTATTTTTCAAAGACATTTTGGCAGATAAAATCACTAGTTATATATTGGATCCAAATGTCAGTCTTGGAATTGGTCTCACTTATTATAAAAGGAAATTTGTTTTAAATGCACTATCAAGGTTTTAGTCACAGAAGGTGAGGTTCTGAAACAGATGGCAGCAGTTGGATTGTCCAGCTGAGATGCACATGCATTCCTTTGTATTTATGTCTCATATCAAGTCAAATGAAAATTAGAAGGTCATAGAGGATATAGGAAAATAATTTAGTTCATATGTTTCTATTCTTTAAGCATGATTCTAAGTCATGTTCATTACACATAGAATGCTTATTATGATGTTTTATAGGAAAACAAATTTAAAAGACCATGCTGTCATTTTTGTATAAGCACAAAGGCATAGACTTGGGAAACAAGGGCCTAGAAACAGTTTGCTCACTGTCATGAACTCTGCTCAAGATATCCATACTGAAATGGATCAAAATTTTTTTTTCTGTTTCCAGGTGTATTTTTAGCCATTGTACCTATCAGATCTGCTAGGCAAAACTGCTGTATAAAAGAATTGAAACTCAAGGGAGCCTCTTATAACTTTGCTTAAGCAATTAGACCTCAGAGTGATTGTAAAGTAATTTGGACATATCATTACAAAATATAAGGTCAAACACTAGAAGTCTCATTAAAAGCCTTAAAACCCAAATCCATAGGCAAAATTCAGCTCTGACAAATTATAGGCTAATTAATAGAAAATGGGGTATGGTAATAATTTATCTACTTAATAACTCTGCTTAAGAATAAAAAAAACCTTCCCAATAAGATAGTACACACCTTTAATCTCAGAACTCGGGAGGCAGATGCAGAAAGATCTCTAAATTCAAGGCCAGCCAGATGTATAGAATGTGTTTCATGACAGCTAGGACGACACAAAGAAACTCTTTCTAAAAATAAATGAATAAATAGATAAATAAATAAATAATAAAGAAAAAAGAAGAAAAATAAGGAAATAATATAAAATCTACAGGATTGGTTTAATACACAAAACTCATAATTAAGTCCAACGACAAAAATATGTGAAAGAGTATCCCTATGTTTCATGTGAAAGTTTTCAATTTCAGTTTTACATATGTATGTGTTTGTGTTTGTATGTGTATAAAGTCTATATGTATTTTTATCTAAGGGTAAAGGCTACTTAATGTTTTTTTGCATTTTTGAAAGTAGACGTTTTTGTGATAATTTAAAACTGTGAGAAACTCACTTAACTCTTCATGATCAAGAGAATAGGATCTCAATGATTTTTCTTGTTCTTTAAGTCTAGTGTATTAAAACCTTACTCACATCACAGCCAATTACACCTTTGAAATGTCCTGCCTATAAAAAAATTAGTATAAATCACAATTTAATTGGTCCCCAATACTAGTTATTAAATATTTTTAAATACCGTGACCTAATCTTAGTCTTTACATGAAATTCATAGTTGCATATGTTTTATATAATTTATCTTCTATATCAGTCATCATTTTTGATAATCTAAACTTCAGTTTTATAATTGTTTAGCTTTTCCTGCTTGCTCATCAAGTGAATATATGTGTGCCAATGGAGGATGTCTGTCAGCATCTTTGAAATGTAATGGGGAACCTGACTGTGCTGATGGTTCAGATGAGGTAACTATCATTTAATTAAAGTTTTAAATTACATGAACTGGGGTTGAAAAAAACAAACGCAAGAAATATAAGCAGAAGTTGGACTATCAGAATTATCTAAAATTTCATATATGTATATGTTTTATGGGTATATTATTTCTACAGAAAATAGAAGGCTCTTAATTCTGTCTGTATCTTAAAGCACATTGTTACTTATAGAGGCTGTGTTCATTAAGACAAAGTAAGTTAAATCTCACTCTTTAGCAGGTATCTACTATTTGAATTTCCTAGTTACACTCCCTGTGATTCCATCACTAATGAAGACTGCTGTTTTCCCACTGTGTTTGAGCAGATGGACTGTGTTATAGAATGTAAGGAAGATCAGTTTCGATGCAGAAATAAAGCATACTGTATTCCGATTCGATGGCTGTGTGATGGAATTTATGACTGCGTGGATGGAAGCGATGAAGATAACTGTGGCAGAGGTAAGGTGGTGGTGATTGATCTTGGTGGTGGTAGTGGTGGTGGTGATTGTGTGTCTGTGTGTATGTTTGTTCATATGAGAGAGAGAGAAGTAAAGTTGTGGGATAGTATCTACAGAATAGGCAAAGGAAAGTATCTATGAATAATTATTTTAGCTCTTTTTGTTTCCATTCCATTTTCCGTTTAGTAAATAGAAAAATCCACAAAATTTTGAAGCAGAATGTAAGACCAAACTATGCATAATGGGGAAAATTCAGTCAGATGAAAGAGTTTATAGAGTACTTGATGGCAGACTTTCTCCAGTCTAGACACAAATTCAGTGCTAAAATATGAACTACAGAGGACACCGCATGTGGGTGGGAAGATGGATGACAACCAGTCTTTAGAGTCAGGACATAGCCTATGTAGAAAAATGATGAGTATTTAAGAAAATAGACACAGCATCTGTAGAGAGAGGATACAACATCCATGCTTCTAGAGGCATGACTGCTCACATGTTCTCTAGGCTCTACATCTGCCTTGCTTCTATATGGCTTTTCTTACTCTGAAAGAATGGAAGGATCATCTGGTTTATTGGATTGTACCAAGTTGTCACCATATGATATGTAACTTGCAATTTGTGCCAGACATTTTCTTCTTGTCATGTTCTTGAGAAGATGGCTTGCACTTTTTTCAGTCTGGAAGATGATTTTTAAATTTAATATGAATTTTTTGTAGCTGTTTGAATACCAGTTTTTTGAAACTATGTTTTGGCTGTACATTGTGACATTAAAAACAGCCAGTTGTTGTTGTAAGTTAATAAGAATCAGAAAGAAATTATCTGCTGAAGCTTAAAGTGAAAATAGTTTGCAGAACTTTTATTTTTATATAACTTGGTTTTTTGTTTGTTAAAATGAAAGGTATTGTAGCTAGATCACAGCTGTCTCCCAATGAATTTTACATTTCAACACCTCAAGTTTTATTAAAAGAGATGATACCTCCATAGGCTTCCAAACATATTTTAAAACAGTTTCAGGATTTGTATAGTAGTTTAAATATTTCTATTTCTCAAGTTGATTAAGTGCTTATAATTAGATAATTTCTCCATTTCAAACCTGTTAATGTCTTTATTTAGGAGAAATTTCAGTTTAGCTCAGAATCTTCAATATAGTATAGAAAACAAGGAAGATGTACACATCTGAAACAGTTCTATATCTTCAGTTGTCCTCAAACTCACTCTCTCTGTATTTGATCTTCTAATATAGTAGTCACCTGGGTCACACAGTAGACCCAAATAACCAATACTCTTACATATAAAGCTCTGTGATTATGGTTTAGGTGATAAGATAATCCAATCAAGTCTTGAAATCAGTCCTTGCCCTACTGTAGCTAGGGGTCTACTTGTGCTTCTGGATATGGCCCAACTAGTTACCAGTGCAAACTGTTTGTGGCTGCCAGGTCTGCCTTGTTCATGTCAACCTTTATTGCCCCTCCCAACTTTATTTACTGATGCTCCATTGTATGGCATCCTGCACAAAGTGGAAATCTCAAGTATCTTTTACATTAAGATGGGTTCTACTCAGTGCTTCACTAAAGACAGAGTTGAGAGTATTTATTGGATCACATACAAATTTTGCAAAGCCACATCTGCCCTATCTACTCACAGGTTTAACTTCACTAGGCTTTTCCATCTAGGTGATTATGTTCAGATGAAGAATCATGGTAACTGACATACTTATTTTTGTATTTATATTCCTTAAAGAAAGACAGTGTTGGCAATTTTGGTGTTTAATTTAATCTGAGGAAGTAACTTTGGTACTGATAAATGTTTCTTAGATCTTCAAGGAAATAGAAAGCTAAAATAAACCTCCCTTTTGTTATAATTGATGTCCTGTCACCTTAAAGTAGGAAACTTTCACTAAAAAATGGTATTTTGGAAAGCAAGGAAGATGTGTATCTGTGCATGTGTATGTGTAAGATGGATCAATGCATTAAGTACAAGATGATAAGAATAGCAAAGGATCTTAATTCTGATACCTAGCAGCCATATAAAGCCCAAACGGTTGCATGACTGCAATACTGGTGTTGGGGCAATAGAAATAAGTAACTCTCAGTAGCTTTTGACACACGCATTCCAGTCAAGATGGTGAACTCCATAACCAGTGAGATTCTCTGACTCAAAGGGCTAGCTATAAAGCAGTGGTGGAAGATGTCAAGCTCACTTTAGGCTTTAATCTTTTATGTAGCTGAACACACACACACACACACACACACACACACGCGCACACGGTTAACGCTCAAAATAACATATTTTGTCAAAGATTTAGATTTGGTTGGTTAGTATACAAGAATAATGTTCCAAACCTGATAGAATTAACAGAAGCACTTGTATTTTAAAACATAGAGTCTATGATCCAAAAGAACCTGATGTATATTGTGGCTTGAACTTTTATTCTTGGGTCTATTTGTTCTGGCATTTGTAGAAAAATAGATTTACAGTATTCTTTTAGAAAACTCAAGTTCAAAGTATGTAACCTATTTATATACTTTGTAAAATATTATTCCATATCAAAACATCTGCCAACCCAAAACTATATGTCAACTATGAACGGCTGCCTCCTGTGTGGTTCACTTGATCGGTTTTCTTGTGAAGCTGGGTGAAGCGCTGAGCATCACAGTTATAATTCAGATTCTTTGTAACATGAGGGCCTTCTTTGGGTTTCTATCCTGCCTGGTTCCCCAGGCATTTGGTCCCAAAGAAAAATCACACAGAGAGTCTGCATTAGGTTATAAACTCATTGGCCCATTAGCTCAGACTTTGTATTACCTCTTTTATATTAACCCATTATTCTAGTATATGTTAGCCACATGGCTTAGTACCTTTTTCAGCAGGGTAGGTCACATCCTGATACTTCGATGGTCTGAGCAGAATGGTGGAAAAAGCTTCCTTCTTCCCAGAATACTCCTGTTCTCATTGCCCCACCTCTACTTCCTATCTGGTATTCCTGCCTATACTTCCTGCCTGACTCCTGGCCAATCAGAATTTATTTAAAACATGATTGACAGAATAAAGACAATTCCCCCACACCAATTCTTTACTGCCAAGCATGTATTATGTTTTCTTTTTTGCTATTAATCATCTAGTGAATTGATCACAAATATACCTAGGCAACTCAAATGTTAAATCTAGCCAATATCTTTAAATTGCATCTTTTCTGTTGCTTGTTTGTACCTCATGTCATTTGAAAATTAATCATTGTCATGAACACAGGATGCCAAGAGTCTTATAATGGATTGTTTGAAATACGAATTCTTTATGGTAAAGTCTGAAGTCATTAGTAGGCTATCACAAAAACCTTTATCTTACTGTTACAAATAAAATTTAATTTCTTTTTCTATTCTTAAAAAATAGCAGTGCTACTTCTAGCTCTCTCTGAACATATATAAATAAAATGTAATCTAACTCAATACCTTAGAGAGAGAACCTTTCCTTTTAACAACACAGATAAACTACAAATAGAATATTTTAAAGGTAAAATATGTCAGAGTTCATAAACATGTCTGAATTTAATTTGTTGTAAAATACAGCATGCAATGAGATTAGTAACTTAAACCATTCTTATCCAGACAATTTGACTCTACTATATAATCTATGGGTTTTGATTTGGATTTAAAAAAATGCATACTTGAAATCCATATTCATGTGATCTGTCTGTCTGTCTCTCTCTGTGTGTCTCTTCTTCCCCCTCTGACTCCTTCTTCTCTTTTCCTCCTTCCTTTTGGAAAACAGTCTATCTAGATAGTTATATTACCTAGTATTGGCCCCAGGATTAAGTAATATTGCTTCAGTCATTCAAATGCTGGAATTAAGGCATATACCACTACACAAAGAATTGTTTAGATTCCTCTTAATAGGAAGTCACATGTATTTTCCTTTGTATTGTTTTTAGAGAAAACTTTAAATTGCCATCTATTAAGTTGTATGATTTTTGATAATTTGAGATTGCAGTAACTTAGAGCTCACTGTTACAGACAAATGAAGTAAAGTAGCATTTTAGAAAACACTGTAAGAATTAGAAGCCTTACACTGTGAATATCAATCAGTCCATTCTCTGATGCAGTGAGTACCTGCCCTTCTAAGTGCTTTAGACTTCTGTGGTTTTAAAAGATGGCAATGTAAGCTGAACAGGTTATACTTTTAAAATTTTGCCAAATTTCTTAGCCACTGCTTTAAATGTCACTTAAATTTCAGAGCAATATATCTGAAACTTTCTTCCTGTAAGCATGTCTACAACAGATCATAACATGCTGTTTTCAATGCCAATTATGTGAAATCTTCCAAGTTCCCATCATACACTGAATTTGTGCTGTAACTCACAACAGGCATAAAAATCATGATAATTTTCTACTAGGATAATAATCCTATTTGTTCATCTTAATTCTGAATTTATATCTTTGTGTTATTTATTTGGAAGTGTTTGTGAATATGGGTTTATAAGTTACTTTTTTGTGCTTTTTTCATATATGAAGATATTGATGTGAAATTAATAGGTTGTCCAAAGAAGCATAGAAACCCACAGTGCCCAATAACCACAAAAATCTGACCTGTGTTTCCTATCTGTCCATACACAGAATCAAAATTTGTTAGCTCATTGGGTTCTTTGAATGTTGTATTGACAGAAAAAGTTTATATTCAAAAGTTTTATTTTTGACATGATTTTTATTTTTTTGTGAAAATATTAAGCATACAAAATTAAAGCCTAATTCACACATTTTAAAAGAAAAAAGTTAATAAATGACATGGACAAATTATTTTCATCTCTATGAAATAATTGTTTATATTGCAAAAATATCTTAACAATGCCATAATATTTTACTATAATAAAATAAGAAGTAGGGCAGTATTTTAGGGTAGGAAGAATTTAAAATAACCCTGTTTATTCTTTTTTGATGTTGAATGGAAGTACAAGTTAAAAAATAACAGTTTTTTAGAGAATTTCATAACATGTACAATGTTTTTTTTATAAAATTCACATTCCGCTTATCCCTCTAACTACTCATGGATCTGCCAACTCTCTCCAATCTTCATGTCATTGTCTTTGCCATCATCTTCCTCTTCTTCATCCTCTTCCTTGCTGCTGCTCCTCTTCTTCTTTTTCTTTAAGGTTCATTGAACTTATTTTCTGCTAGCAATATAATTAGAGGTGTGGGCCATCTACTGGAGCACTGGTGAACTACCAGAAACCATATATTTAACAAAACAATAACAAAGCTTAGTATCTTCCAATAGAAGCCATTAACTGTCAACAGCTTCTCAAGTGTGATTGGGAGCTCATGGGGGCCTCTACCATCCATGCCAGAATATGTATTTGTTTCCTTTTTAAGTTTTGAGCAGGTAAAAACAGAATGCAGTTGCTGAGTCCATGAGTAGAGTCCTATCAATATACGGAAGACATTGTTTGAATCTGTTGGCTTTTAAGTTTTGTTTATGTATTTTTGTTTGTTTGGTTGGTTGGTTGCTTTGTTTGCTTTGGTTTTGGTTTTATGAGACAGGGATTCTCCGTATACTTTTGGCTCCTAGTTTACTGCTCTGCACACTAGTCTGACCTTGAACTCATGGAGCCAACTGGCCTCTGCCTCCCAAGTGTTGGAATAACAGTCATGGACCACCAAGACCCATCTTTAACCTTGTTTTTTACTCTCCTTGGATTTGTACAATATTCTCACTCTTTCTTCCAAAAATGTCCCTGAGTCTTGGGGAAAGGGTATCATATATGTGCCCCATGAATTGTTGAAGACTCCACAGAAACTTTGTCTCTTCACTTTGATCAATTGTGAGTTTCTGTCCTTCACTACATAAAAAAAAAAAATCACTGATGAGGTCTGAGAGTTGTTCTAATTTACCTTCAAAGAGATAATGAAATGATGTTATAGGTTCATAGATACTATGTCAGTGTGATAAAATAATAATACTCATTTCATCCCTGGAAAATGTGAGCTCCTCAGCCACGAGTTATCTCCCAGATTTGTGATTTTTGTGCACTTCTTCCTGTACAGTTGGCAATCAGTCCAATCAGAAAACCATGGTAACTGCCTACATAGTATTCATGCTATGGATAACCATGGGCATATCTTTCCATGCCAGTCATTACTGTGACTGTAACTTACATATTTTAAAAGGGGTAAATTAATGGACAACTGTTTCTCATACAACTTTTTTTGATTAACTTTTAAAACTAACCACTAAAGAGGAAACACCATGGTCAGTACCAACTTAATTTCTCCACTTCCTTATACCAAAATATGTGGTGTCTTCAGCAGTAATAAGAAGGTTTTTAAACCCCAGATGAAAACCTGTTGCAAGGACAGGGCCACTTGTTCGTCCCGGCCATCCAGAACTGAAATAACCACACAGAAACTGTAATAATTAAATCACTGCTTGCCTCATTAGCTCTAGTTTCTTATTGGCTAGCTCTTACATCTTAATTTAACCCATCTCTACTAATCACCATGAGGTCGTGGCCTACCAGCAATTTTCTGGTATGTCTGACTCTGGCAGCGTCTCCATATCCATAGCATCTCTCTGACTCCACTCTTCTTTCTTCCAGCCTTAAGTTCATTCCTCCTCACCTACCTAAGTTCTAGCCTATCAGGCCAAGGCAGTTTCTTTATTCATTGAGGTACTCACAGCACACAGAGGGGACTCCTACATCAGAAACCTACAATTTTGTAACCCTTATGGATATAATATACATACACACACACTTAATTGGAGTAACTCTACACAGGGGACAGTCCTCCTCTAGGAAACCATACATTTTCAAATGAAAATTCCAGCTCCAGGAATGAGATATCTCCCATTCAGTTGTTGATCAGAGTTGTGGCAAAGGTCATCTCAAACTGCAAGTTATTGCTGTTGCTTTTTGTTGCCCAAAAGATCATGGTGATATAAATTAATATTTTAAACAATATGACTACAACATTTGTGGTCAAAATGTGTTAAATTGAAGATAATTTAGGCTTCATAAAATATTCTTTTTATCTTTTGTTATTTCCTAAAAAATGTAATATATTTATAATAATATAAAGATATTTTGGTCAGTATAATTATGAACAAGCTGTTAAAAAACATATGTAAATTGCCTGTTTCTGTTACTATTCAGGAAAGAAATATGAAGGAATAAAGTAGTAAATAATAGAACGAATAGAGGATGTTGAAACCTTCTGTATGCACTACTAATTTTCTCAATCTCCTTTCCCTTGAAACTGAAGGAGGAAGTATCTGCAGAGCAGATGAGTTCCTGTGTAATAACTCCCTTTGCAAGCTCCATTTCTGGGTTTGTGATGGAGAAGACGACTGTGGAGACAACTCAGATGAAACTCCAGACATGTGTGGTATGGTCTCTCCTGTGGCTGTCATTGCACTCTCCCCTTGTGATTTAACACTCTGAAGGGCACCGAGAAATTAAAACTTGCAGTCCAATGTCATTAACTATGAAAATGTATTACTTTATTTGTCTTTACAACATGAAACTTAAATAGACACATCTATATTACGCTCCCCTTCAATCACTTGAGGTACTATTTAATTATATCTGATGTAGAGTATACTTGGGGTCAGGTAGACAGGGTACAGAGTAAGATACAATTTCTTGCCAGGTAATTAAAGTATCACACTGTCAGAAGTTAATAGCACTATTGGCAACCCACTTATACCTATCTATCATGGCAGCACTATTCGGGACAAAAAGTCTGCACTATTTAGAAGTATTTACATATAGTAGATGGACATTAGAATTGAGTGAGGTACATTCAATATTTTTGGCTTCACATCAATGGATAATTTAGGATAAAGAACTTTTAATAATAAGTATAAATAATGTGAATATTCAAGTAACATAATATCAGAGATAAAAATTTATTGCAGAGACTCTTCAGAAACCAATACATAATATATACAAAATCATGTTAGCCTTTCAGCATTGAAGCTTAAAAACTTGTGAAACAATAACAAACAAAATAACAACAGCAACACTGTTAAGCAACAACCCGCCACAAACATTCTTTCTCTATGAAAACATTAATCTTGACTAATATTTTCTGGGTATATCAGTGAAAAATCTACAAAATTTGAGATTATCTGCATAAATATATTTTTATTTTTTAAAAAAAATCTCTTTTTTATCTTTCTTTTGTAATGTAATCTCAACTAGAGAGGTGATTCTAGCTTGAATTTAAAGGAAAATACCACTACATCAGTTATATTTAAATAATACCTCCAGTGATTAAAGGGTAGTGTAAAATAAATGTGTCTATTTAAGTTTCATGTTGTAAAGACAAATAAAGTAATAACATTTTCATAGTTAATGACATTGGACTGCTCATTTTAACAGTGGGGAGAAAAATACAAGGAGGCAGATCCATTTTTTAAATGATTTTAGAAGGAAAAAGATTTTCAAATATTTTTCCCTGTTAGTAAAACTGACACCTCATAGTAATATGCAAAGGTTTTCTTTGAATTATTCCACAAGAACATACTCCAGAACTTCACCAGAGTCATTATAAATATATACATGTATAAAACACCAGAGAATATACATATATATGTATATCATAATATACCAAAATATGAGACTTCCCCTACTATGATTAACTCAGAAAATCTTAATATTCAATAAACTATGTTTCCCCTTTCTATTTTTATTCCACTTGACCATGAAACCCGTGAAAGGAAGTGGAAACAACGGGTTAACTGGTTATTAAACATCCTTACTGCATAGACACACCCTCCCTGGCCCTTTCTTTGTACAGCTGCAAAATATTGTAAAATATGAGTGTGTCTGGGTTGTCATGCTCTCCTGTCTGCCATCAGTGTAAACATTAAGTGGAGTTATTCAAGCCTTAAGATCTTCTATATCATTGAGGCTAAAATAAATAGCAATTTTTTGTGAGAAGATATCATTTTTTTCATTTAATAATTCACAACACTTTCTCCATATTATTTCAATAATGACAGAAATAAATAAAAGGTAATTGAATTCATTGTTTTTCTGTCACTGTGATAAAATACTGTGATCAGTAACAGCTTAATAGAGAAAACTATTTATTATGAAGACTTATAAAAGTATGGAAGAAAAACTTGTTCCATCTTGGAATAAGTGAAGTAACATTTTCATCTCGGTCTGAGTGGCATATAACTGGGTAAAGGAGAGAGGAAATAATGCAAATTAAAAACAAAAGAAACAAATAATTTGGAGACTAGAATTAAATTTAAAAGCCAAGAGACAGAGCAAACCTTAGTTTACTGGACAAACTGGAATATTCATGTTCCTCTACAGCTCAGAAGTAGGAGCTAGCAGAGATGCCCATGTAGTGATAAGACTCCTGAACAATATTGTAACATGTTAGGTAATAGCTTTGATTATGCTCTTTCCACTTCCTCTGCCTCAGGTTCTCTGAAGTCTGAGGTGACATAGTTGATAGAGATGTCCCATGTGTGCTCCAAAGTCTCTCTCTCTCTCCTCTCTGTTATGTCTTATTTTTATTTTCTGTACTTTATCCTGTGTTCTGAAGGAGAAAGCATCTCTGATGAAAGCAGAGTAAGACATTATGTAAGATCTATGAGCATAATAGACTTTGTAAGTTATATTTGGGAGTTGTAAGATTTATGAGTATAATAGACTTCCAAGTTATTATTAGGAGTCATTATATTTTAATTTTTAAAGACCACTACTAATTGGTTTACACGAGTACTCTGGGTTATCTAGTCTCTGGTCCTTAGTCATCCAAAGAATGTCAACTCATTAAGGATCTTAAATTAGTTGTTAGCTCATATGTTGGTCCACATTAAGGACCAACAGCTCATTTCCTGCCCTTTCTTATTTTACCCATCCTTATTATCCTCCTTCCTTCCCTTCTCATCTCTTTCATAGATCTGTAACATTTGGTTTAATTTCATGTTCCATTTAGTTTAACCAGCACAGTATCTGTGACCACTGTGTAGGAACTATGTATTGGAGCCTGGGGAAGTTACCACTGGCACTCAACTGAAAGCTCTGAATCCCTTTCTCCATTAACATCACAGTATCAAATAATTCAGTGGTAAAAGGTGGGGCCATCTCAGCCAGTCCTCTAATTTTGCCTGGCTACTGACCAGGTTCTTTTTGTCCAAATCCAGGGAAGGCATTTATCACTCCTGTGAGTTCATGATTACAATGACTGGGTCTTGTGGAGAAGGTGGCATTTTGCATCCATTACTCATATCTTCTGACTCTTATAATTTTTACTTCCTCTCCTTTTTCTATGTTCCTTGAGTTTTAGAGAGAATTATACAATATTGTGTTTAAGGTTGAGCATGTATCCATCACTTATTCTTTAAACTTTGTGTATGTATGAGCTTTTACATCCACTGTCATTTATTAGAAAGAGGTTTCTTCAATAGGATTTTTTGATGAGCATATACATACATACATACATACATACATACATAATGTGTATGTGAGTGTGTTTAGAAGGCAGATTGGCACTAAATCTGTTTAACTAAATGGTGCGGCCATAAATTTTTGTTTCGGTCTGTGATGCCCACAATGAATTACTTTGTATGACACTGTTCCCGGAGAGGTATGATCAGTCTACTCACTGCAGATAGGGAACCAACAGCAGAAATAAATGAAAAACACCACCAAAGTCTTACCTAGAGAATTGTTGAGTTTACTTAGTATACAGAATGGTAAGTGGTTACTTATATGGGCAGAAATGAACAAAGATAACAACATCATTAAAAGCCCACCATTTTGAGGTGAACTCACAGCACCATTTGCAGGAAACTTGGCAAGTTGAAGTGTGTTTATTCCAGGCATTTTGGTTTGTATGAATTTCTTCCAGGAAGTTCAGCTGTACCCTACTTCTAGCTCATTTGTCTGTGCTCCACTTCTTTCATGCAGTCTGACAGGTCTGAGAATATTCAGGCATCCTGAATGGTCTCTGTCTCTTTCAGGTGGTTTGGCTACTTGAAGCCACTTCTAGGAAAGTTGACTTCTCAGTCTCTTTCAGTAGTCATTATTGCTGACATATGCTTGGAGAAAGGAAACCAGTGAATCTGGTCAGCTTCACTGGTTTTTTGAAGTCGGTAAATTGCTTATTTCCTAATCTTAAAGATCTTTCATTAGAATAAGTCTTTTTGACCTTCATTGGCACACCTGGTATCTTAACACACTTCTTCCCTGTGAATTTTCTTATTGAATGTATTGTTTGACGCCTTTAGAACACCCTGTTTTAATGGGATTCTATATAAAAATAAATGTGCTACTTTGGAAGAAATCACCACACAAATTGTTTCTCTGGAGCGGAGTTAAAATTCAATCAGGGAATGTTTGGCCATTAATTCACAAGTGGCCTCATATTGCCTGGTAGCTCAGATAATTTTAGAAACTTATTCTCACCTAGAAGACCATAACTCCAGGGCTATGAAAACTGTCAGAAAGGAGACTTCTGTCTTAGCTACAGCTTGGTTCTCTGTAAGGCAACAAAAGTTTTTGACGATCTCAGAAACAAGCTTTAGTTATCTAGTTGTGGTTAAGAACTAGAACAATGAAAAGAAGCTTTTTTGTTTTTTTGTTTGGTATACATCTGGAGTCTCCCTGACTGGCTCATAAAGGTGTCTCCCACAAATTTCCTGGAGAGTTCACTAGTATTCTGTGACTTCAAATAATAACTTTTTCCAGTCCTGCATGGTAACTGAAGATAGATACCATATTTGATTTGAATCTTTTTTTCATCAACAAAAGTGAAGATATGCTAATAGAATTCTGGAAGGTGTTAGTTAAGTTACAATAACTTCAAATGTGAAACAACCTAAAATTTAAATAAAGTAAGAAACATTCATAACAGGTTAGAAAATGAGAGAATTTCCTTGGAAATATAACAAGATTTAATTAAATCAAGGACTTGTAAGAGAGTCAGTCACTTGTGTCCAGGAACAGACATGAAGTACATAGGTAGACTCTTCAAAAAGATAAGAATTCAAGCTGTAGTAGTGATAAAGACAAGATAATGAAAAGTCTATTCGGCCATGCAAAGTGTCTTAAATCTTACATGGAAAGAGATAGACTACTCTAGAGGAGATAAAAATAGTGTGTTAGGTTGATAGTTTCTCTGAGCATGTGAAATGTATCAGAGAATATTTAAGATATAGCTTTATAGGATATTTTAAAACTAAGGCATTTTATGGTAACTGTTAGGGATTAAAAAGAAAATGATATGTCTGTGGACAGTATCTACAATGTGTCATAACTACAGAAAGTTATGAATTATTTATAGTAAGGAATTTAGAATAATTCCAAATTTCTTGCTATGATGTGCCATTAACAGAACCGTGGTGATAGCCATATTTAAAATAATGATGTAGTCAGAGGACAGTATTTGTGGACTAGTGATTTTGTTGCAGTTAAAATACTTTAAGTAGATTGTACTTCCAGACTCTCTGGAGATAACATATCTAGGCAGAAAACTGACAAAATTTAGTATAGAAGCACAGGTAAATTAATGAGTATAATTGAGAGCAACTATAGGAAGGATTCAAGAGGAAGCAATTCATATGCTTCCTTTCTTACCCCATTTTATATTTTTTAACTATGTACTCTTCTGTGAATAGCAACTTGAAAAATGAAAGGTTCTATTTTTTCTAGTATCCAAGATTAGTCATTTTCCAACTCAAGACAAAAGCCAGATTATCTGATTTAAAGCAAAGTACGTTCTTAATAACACCATGCACCTGAAGGAGTCACTTTGTTTTTCTTTGTTATTGTTCTTTCAGTCAAATTTCTTTGCCCACCCTCAAGACCTCACAGATGCAGAAATGACAGAATCTGCCTACAGCTTGAGAAAACATGCAATGGTATTAATGACTGTGGGGACAACTCTGATGAAGATCACTGCAATGGTAAATATGTCCAATTGGAATTATTTATTTATAAGCAAGTTTCAAGATAAGATAATGAATTTACTACTTAAAATTAGAGCAAAGAATTTCTTGTGGATATATGAAGGTCTATTTCCAGGCAGCACAGTTGAAACAGTCATTCTAAAGTAACCTCCTATCATTTCATCTGCATAAAAGTGGTGAATGGCTTTATCTAATGCCACCTACTCTGACATGTCATCCAAGAAAATATTAATATCATTAGAGAAACAATTTGATTTTAAAGAATCTTTGTCAAAAATAGAGATGGAGGTCAGAAAATCTGTATAAAGTATGAGTAAATACAGCTTTTCCTCATAATTTTGAGAAAGAAAAAGTACCTACATCAATGGTACATGTGTAACAAAGATGGTTCAGAGAACATACTGGACCCAACATCATTTAAGGCTGTTTGAATCAGCTAAAAAGTCATAATCATTTAAAAGAACAGAGCAAAAGCCTACTAATATAGATTACTAAGATATATAGATCTATAAAAAAGTTTAAATGGTGTTAACATATTTAGAAAGTGGATAATACCCAACTTCATATCATATGCTACTAAATAAAATCCCTAGTACCAGGAATGGTTCTGTATTTTTTGAATTGTTGATCCATGGGTTCCCATAGACCCCTTCCATCCACACAAATTGCATTTTGTTATTAATGCAATGGATTAAACTTGATAGTGAGACAGTATTGCTGAAGATATCATATACTTAAATTAGAAAATGTGGAAAAATCTATCTGATACTGAACTGGAAGCTGCTTTATAGAAGTGAATGGTACTATGAATACTACCAAAAGAAACACTGATCTTCGGCCAATACATTAATGTGAAACCTGAAGCTATAATAATGACCAGACTGACAAGATAAGACCATTGTGCAACAGGGACACAAATGATGTGACAGTAACCTACCTCTTTCTGAAATTAGACTAAAGGCTCAATTTACCAGATAGAATTCATTACTAACACTATTGATGAAAATGAGAATCTGAGTCTAGACTGGCTATGGACCTTATTGTGAAACCTACTGCCATTATTGTGCTTAATGCATATAACAATAAAATGCAATACTGACCCAAAGAACAGTACAGTTTCAATCCTTTCCAGATAAATTTCTATTAGAGTACTCTAATAGAAATTAATAATTTATAAATAAAATTAATAATTAATATAGAAATTTACAATTAGTAAATGTAAACAGAATAAGATACTATGAAATGACCAACCTAAAGTAGTGTATATATCACACATTCTTTTTTTTCTCTTTTTTTTTTTTTGTTAAAAAAATTTACATTTACTCCCCTTGTCCCAGGCCATCCCGCTCCCCCAATAACCCTCCTCCCTCCCCCTGCTTCCTAAAGAGGGGGCAGGGTACTGCCCTGTGGGAAGCCAAAGGCCCTCCCTCCTCCATCCCGGCCCAAGAAGGTGTGCATCCATATAGAATAGGTTCCCAAGAAGCCAATACATGAAGAAGATATAGGTCTCTGTGCCATTATCATTGGTTTCTCAGTCCATCGCCATTGGCAGCCACATTCAGAGAGTCCGGTTTGGTAATATGCTCATTCAGCCCTGGTTCAGCTGGATTCGATGAGCTCCCAATAGATCAGGCACACTGTCTCAGATGATGGGCCAGTCCCTCGCGGTCCTGACTTTCTTGCTCATCTTCTCCCACCTTTTGCTCTTCGACTGCACCTTGGGAGCTCAGTCCTTTGTTCTGATGTAGATGTGGGTCTCTGACTCTCTCCATCCACCAGGTATAATTTCTATGCTGATGATCAAGATATTCATCAATGTGATTATGGGACAAGGCTAGTTCAGGGACCCTCTCCTCTGCTGCCCAAATACCTAGCTGGCGACATCCCTGTGGACATCTGGGATCCCCTCTAGAGACAAGTCTCTTGCCAATCTTAAAATGACTCCCTTAATGTAGATATCTTAATCCTTTCTCCAATAACCACCCTTCCTCTATCTCCACCCTCCCACATACCCAAGCTCTCCCCAGTTCTTCCCTTCTCCCTCCCCCTCTCCCTTTTGTCCACCCCCACCCCTACCTCCACCTCCTTCCCCACTCCCATGTTTCCAACACTTTCTTTCTCACAGCAGAGATCTGTGTGAAAGAGGGAAGGAAATACTATAAAAGGCAGAGGTGATGGGTGACGTCAAGGAAACTGTGTTTTCCAGACAATTGAGCATATGTACAAATTAACTCTCTGAAACCATGACAACATACTTGAATCTTATACAAGCTTAAGTCAGACAAAAGCACAGCACAGATGGTTATAGGGAGTGGAAGTCCCTCTCCCAGCCAACAAGAAATTCACAATTGATGACTGCTTGGAAAGGAAAAGTCCATCTTCTTCAATGAAGTTACATTGAGTATAACAAGTGCACTCCAGGGGCAGGCTCCATACTCAGGAAGGATTGGCCAAGACAAACTGGACATTTTGGTTTTCTTCTTTTTCTGTTATTTATTTGTTCATTTAAAGGAGAGAGAGAGAAATATGAATTTGGGTAGAAAAATGGGGGAGAGGTTTCTGGAAATTGTTGAGGAAGAAAATGAATATGATCAAAATATACAACTGAAATTCTGAAAGAATAAATATAATGTGTATACATTATTTAAAAATTCTGCATGGGATATTTTATACATTTGCTCATAAACACTGGGTGTTTGTTAATATAGGGAATATTTAAATTTTTTCCAAATTCAAAAACTTTAAAAATCTGTTTGATTTAGGCCCTAAATCTTAAATGTTAAGATATAAAAGGTATGATTTCACAGCATAGAGTATGTTCTCGAACACATCGTGAGCTGAATATCTTCAGTCTTATGGGATGAAACACTAACAACTGCTTTATCAATGGTTACACAGGTGAGCTGTCACTCAAAGGCAAGCCTTGTAAGAAGGATGAGTTTGCTTGCAGTAACAGAAAGTGCATACCCATGGAGATGCAGTGTGACGGGCTGGATGACTGTGGAGACGGTTCCGATGAGCAAGGCTGCACAAAGAGTACGCCGGTTCTATTAAGAAAGATCAGAAGGACAGATTTCTACCATGAACTCATTCTCGTCTTGTTTGGAGACAACTCTTCACGGTGTACTTTGTTGGAGGATCATTTCTGGGAACATCACTCAATTTTATGGCTAAGATAGAACCATTTGATATTGCCACAAGTATCTTCATTAAAGTTTTTCTTTAATTATTTGAAAAAAAATTGTATATCAGCAAGGACATATCATACTAATTCAATTTTTAAAACTGTAATTATTTTTTAAATTTGTTTAGTTGATGTAGTACAGAGACAACGTAGTGTTTCTTCATAATAACACTTCTCTGGTTTGTTTGCATTTAAAAATACTCTCCTTAATGGAAAATGGAATAGTGAAATGAAATACCATGCTAAAATTACAGGGCAGTCTTACTTTGTTCTAATAGCATTTTAACGAGTTTTCCATTCAGACGTGTTTTTATTAGTGTGCCCTGACTAAAAATGGGACCAGCTACAGATTTAGCCTTTTGACTGGAGTAACATGTTAGTCCTTGACAATCTCATCTGCAGGGATGTAGTACAAATCTTGAGGTCATTGATAGGAAAGGTTCTGGCTCTTGGAGAAGTATGTGGGATGGGTAAATGTTCTGATGATGGCCTTTCAGGAAAATCATTTACTCGTTATTCAGTTTTAGAGAGTAGTGTGGCTTGACAACAACTGTCAACATCTGTGTCAACAGATCTCTCAGCTGTACTTAGTGTAGTGAGCTCAATAATTTCCTGCCTTTTTACCTTGGTAGAAAAATAGGGTATGAATGCATAGAAAACTGCATCTTTAATAGAAATTACTCATGCAATAAAAATATTGCTTCAAATTAAAAAATAAACTCCCAATTTAAAAACCAAAGTCAGATTAGTTTTGATTCTACTATCCTTAAATCCTAGGTCTCAGTGAACACACCTGTGAGGACAATGGGAATCCATGCGGAGATGATGCATTTTGTAATCAAATAAAAACATCTGTTTTTTGTCGCTGCAAACCTGGGTTTCGGAGAAACATGAAAGGCAGACAATGTGAAGGTAAAGTATGTTTCCTCAACAGCTTGCGCTCAAATCCTTGGCTTCTATAGATTCCCAAATCTGCTAAGTCATGAGGTGACAAGGGACTGATTTTCATAAAAGCTATGTATAACTATGTGCTGCCATTTCAGTTTTGAGAGAGAGAGAGAGAGAGAGTCTCTGGAGTGATGAGGTTATTTGTTTTCATGACTAAGCTAACAATGTCTGAGACGACAAAGCATCTCTGAACAAATTTAGACCAGCCAGAATTTCAATTGTGCCATAGAAACTCTGTTTTGAAATGCAAATGATGAATTTATTGGTTAAGAACTATCAGAGTATTAGACTCACTTCATGAATGTTTGAGAAGATCCATTTCTCTTGACAGTGGCATTTGTCATGTTGTGACAGATAATTTACTTGGAGAAACTTGTAAGCTTTTGTACTAGGATCATGTTTTAAACAATCCTTCATAAAATGTCTTTAAAAATCCAAAGTCAGTGTCTAAATGACTTTCTTGTCAACTGGCTTGTAATCATGTAAAGTTGGGCGTGTAGTAAAGCGAAAATACCAAAGTAAGTTATAGGTAAACAAAATTTCCATTAGGGCATTACCTATAGAGTTACGAAGTACACTACCAAATATGTACAATTTTGCAATTTCTCTGATAAACACACTTTATAATCATATTTATCTTTTATTGTAATTTAAGATAATCTCCAATATGTGGCTGGCATTTTTACACTAATAAAATTAATATTATTAGTAATTTTGTTATACGTATGCATATAAGAGGTTTTGTGAAGACATGAATGCTAGATTTTGATATCATTCCTCTGTAACTCTGCACCTCGTTTTGGTGAGGTGAAATCTCTCACTAAACCTGAACTTCAGTGATTGCTTAGGTTGGCTGTCCAACCAGCCCCAGAAAGCCTCTTCTCCGTGGTGTTCCCCTTTTCTGAGTGTTAGGATTACAGGTGCTTCTGTGTTGCCTAGCACTTTATGTGGAGCATGGGCTGCTGAGCTCAGTTCCTCACGCATGTTCATCAAGCACTACACCCAATGAGCTAGCTCCCCAGCCCCATTAACTTTCTAAAAGAACTTCTATTTCTAGCTTTTATCTCTTTAAATTCCTGGTTTAAAAATGACTTCATAGTTTATCAGGCAACATGAAAAAACTAATTCTTTATACTTACACAAAGAAGATGAAAACTATGTTTTTATACACTTTGAGTAATTGACTCATGTTACCTATTTTCTTAATACCATGCAAATGAAATGAAAGTTTACAAACTAAGTTTTCTCTATTTGAATGAAACCATTTTTTCTTTTCTTGACTGTGTCTATTAATTATATGTAAATACATACACACACCACACACAGAGACTGACTCTTCAGACTATAGTTTTGATAGTATTGATTGCCTAAAGAGTTTGAAAAGTAGGCTCTATTTTGAAATTCTGCTCTCAGTATTTTCTCTCTGACTTTACTTACTTTCTTTTTTTCTGTAGTTTTGAAGCCTGTCCTTGAACTAACTTTTACACTTTTGTAGACCAGGTTGAACTTGAACACATAGAGAGCAGCATGCCTCTACCTCCTACATGCTGGGATTAAAGGCATGCACCACCCAAAAATATTTTCTCATTTCATTCTACTGCAAGGGAAACAGAAACACTATATTTGTCATTTCAAATAACCATGTTTTCATTATTTTTATATACCTCTGTTTTATATACAAGTCAATTCAGAACATTAACTCAATTTGTGTCTACAATAAATACATTTTATAGGAAAGAAATCAATTTCCATTGGATATTGAGAAGGAAGATGTATTACCTAAATTTTGCAATTTAGTTTATTAGAGTCCTTCACTAGCTCATATATAAAAAGGGTATAAATATCGCTCTTTTGTACTAAATTTAAAGTAGTTTAGTTTAAATAGCCAAAATGAAGAAAGAACAGAGCATAGAAGACATAATAGATGCTGTGTCAGTTGTGATACACATATGGGATTAGAATGGTCACTTTAAGGTCAGGTTCTTCAAATTGTCCACGGTGGGTCAGCAGGGAGCTAATCAGACTAGCTCAGATTTCATACTAAAGGTTATCCATAGAAACAACTGACTCTTTAAACAAAGCAGAAAAACCTTCAGTAATTTAGATAATTAAGTGTTGAGATGATACATTTGATTTCATACCTGAATGTTTACTTGAAGACAAGTACATGCTCATTCTCTCCATATGTTGAACCCAACAGAGAAAGTAGTTGATACTATAATGCTTCAATTGTTCCTGCGGAAGGGCTATAGCACAGGCAACAGAAGCACAAAGTTGAGTGCAAACTTTCTCTGTGCCATCTGCAGGCATCGTTGGGAGTGGTGTGTAGCATTGGACCTTTGGAAAGTGCTAAACAAAAAACAATCACCCTACTGTACTAAGTCCTATTTGAGACAAGAATTTATCTTACGTTTTATTACATAATCAGGGAAAATATACAAGATGTAGGAAGTAGAGGGAAATATGTAAAAGTGGAGGCAGAAACAACTTGGTCAATAATCCCCCTGACCTTGTAACTTAGTTCTCAGATCTATTTGTGCCTTTATAATTCAATGGTATGATTTGAATCACAGACATCAGTTCTTTAACTTAGGCTGACTTAGCTCTGTGGATTTGCAAATGAGTGTTCAGGGTTTCTGTTTAGTTCTCATAATAGTCCTTGTCTTGCAATGGTGAAGATGGATTTTGAGCTCTTCTCTTGTAGATCTCAATGAGTGCCTGGTGTTTGGTGTCTGCTCCCACCATTGTATAAACACACACGGATCGTATAAATGTGTCTGTGACCAGAACTTTCAAGAAAAAAACAACAGCTGTATAGCTAAAGGTAAGGTAATTAAAAAGCCGTTTCAATTTTGTCATGAATATCTTATGGGGAAAATTATGTATATTGAATTTTAAAAAATGCAATATTCTTTAAATTATCATTCTTAATAACATGGAATATATATAGATTAATGACAATAATGTGGCTTTTTATTTTTATTTTGAAATGTTCATTGTATTTCCATTTAATTAAAATATTATTTCTTTATTCTGGAAACTTCCAAAGTCTCCTTTGTGGACTCTTTATAATATATGCAGTAGGTCACTGTGCCATTAGACTTTGATTACTTTTATCTCTTCCTTGTTTTCATAAACAATCTAATTCTAAATAACTTACAGAGAGAATTGTTAAATATAGAGAAAAATATTAAAATTACTTTGTGTTTGAAGCAACGTATCAGTAGAATAAATGTTTAAGCACAAATCTGATTGCCTATAAACTGTGTTTCCATTGATGATTCTATTTAAGTGAATGTAAGAAATGTAAGACCACTGTATCACAGTGATATCATAAGGATAAGTATTATAAAGAGAGAACCTTTTTATGGAGGACCTTTTAAAATTTAAATATAAAATCATATTTCTAAATTCATATCTTTTCAGCGTATTGAAACAGTTTTTTTTTAAAAAAAGTTTAAATGATAGGTATGGGTCCTAGACTATTGAATATATAGCTTTTATTGCTCATGTAGTTTTACAAAATTATATAGCTTTAAAGTTCTCAATTACAGGTATCCTTAATAAGACATAGTTACATGAGAAAACTGATGTCATGTAGCATGCGTGTGAATGGTGTTAGGTGTAGTTAAATTTGACTCCTACAACTATACTTTCCACCCTCCATGACCTGGAGGAGGTTATTGAGGTCTTGAGTCTTAGTTCTTCATTTAACAAATTGTAGCACTCATATCTATTTCCATGAGTTTTGTAAAAAAAAACAAAATGAAAAGGAATTAACATAATAGCTAAAAGATTTTGATTACTGAGAAACATTTAGACTATTAAATGAGTTACATATTATCAAATTGAGTGATGCAAAATTTGAAAGAAAGTAACAGAATATAGCACACCATTTGTACATAATTGTGATGAGTTCAACTACATTTCAGCATACATTATTATTTTTATCATGGTTATTTGCAAGAACAACATATGCAGCTCAGTTTCCTAATATTTTAATTTATATTTTAATAATATCAGAATTCCCATATGGGTTTACCCTTCAATCAGTATGAAAGTGGTATTAGTATGTCATAGATGTCAAAATTAGGATATGATGTACCATTAATTGGAGACGAATTGGAAATACAAAACTTTAATATAACAAAGAGTGAAAATGTTAAAATGATAATAAAGCAGTGCAAAATCTGGTTTAGTGATGACATTTGTACAAAGCCATGGGTTGTATTACCAGCCCTGAAAAAAAATAAAATAAAAAGAGTTCAATAGTTCTAGTTACATAAAATTCTATGGACACAAGAAAAAAGTAATCTTTCCTTTCTGAAGCCATAAGTAGAAATAATTCAGGTTTCAAACAGAAAAAAACAAACAAGAAAACAGAAGGGTTTTTCTTAATTAAATGAGAATATAGGACAGCATCCAAATACCACGAATCAAAACATTAGAACACAGCATGCTGGAATTTACCAAAGACATTCTTTTCAAATGCCTAATTTATACACATAAATTAAGCTTTGTATTTAGAAAAACTGAGGCCGCTCTCTATTACTTTACGAAAGTGTTGAACAGAAATCATTGTCATAAAGAGCAAAAGATGATGTAAAACTACTTGCTTTTCACTTTGGAAGAAACTGTATAGAGAATAACAATTGACAATAATTGAAAGCTCATAATTTATTTTGCTCTAGTTGAAATTTCCTCTATTTTGTATTTTATTATAATGACCTGCAGGCTCTGAAGATCAAGCTCTCTACATAGCTAATGACACTGACATCCTGGGTTTTGTATATCCATTCAACTACAGTGGCGGTCATCAGCAGATTTCTCATGTTGAACATAACTCAAGGATAACAGGGATGGATGTGTATTATCAAAGAAATGTGATTGTCTGGAGTACTCAGTTCAATCCAGGCGGGATATTCTACAAAACGATCGATGGCAGAGAAAAGAAGCAAATGAACAGTGGCTTGATTGTAAGTAAATAATAGAATCTTTGAAGGCCACGCCTTCTTTGCACATCCTTTCTTGAAAAAAAATCAAAGTAAATAAAGAATTAAGAATTGTTTCTTCATCCCACATGGAAATAAATATCTTTTTTTTCATTTTCATAGCACCATGTTTACTAAATTCCAGTTTCTTTTTGTTTGAATGCTTTAGCCTTTGCTACTTAAGCATGGAAATGAATAGCAACTGGCAGTTTTAAACCTTTTGTGTTTTACATATAAAATCCATATATTGTGAACAGAAGCATTTGTCATTTTAATGTGGGAATGAAAAATGCATGCGCTTTTTGCATTAGAAAGAAATGCCACTGAGATAATGATTTCAATTTTAACAATATCATAAATCTACTTATGGGACAAGAAATCTACTAGGATTTTCACTATTCCTTTCTTCTTTTGAGAATTACGTTTTGAGAACATGTATAACAGAACATAATATGATGACTGTCATGATTATTTGTGATGAGAAATATAAAGCAGAGAATTTATTTAGATTTATAGTAATCAACAATCTGTATTTGTGTTAGAGATTATCAAGTTATTGTGTATTTTTAGTTTGAAGTAACGTGGAGGAAAAGAGAGATGGATGTTTATTTTGAAGGAGCTTGGCTATTTTCTACAAGATCTAAAAGTCAAGTAGTACCTCAGCAGGGTCTAATTGAATCGTACACTTGAAATGAACAATGGTGCCTGTTTTGATTCCTCACTATTTTTACAAGAGAACCCATGACAAAGATAAAAACCACATGAATGCTTTTTGGTGCAGTGTGGAACACATCCTAATTTTATGCTATAAAATATTTAAGCTACATGGATGACATTTGATCAGTGTGAAACACATTATAAATTTATTTTCAATATCCTCTTTTATTTTCAGTTAAGTGAATTGTCTTTTGTGGTGGGGAGGGGGGGCCCTCAGTGCAGGCGCCTTTGGAAGCCAGGATATCTGAGGAGCTTGAGTTACAGACAGTGGGAGCCATCTGACAAGGGTGCATTGAAGAGAACTTAATCCTCTGCACAAGCAGTTTATATTCTGAACCGCTGATATATCTATTCTTGCATAATTTTAAGTTTTAACAAAATTACCTAATAAATTCAGGTTTAGATTAAATAAAACTGTTAGTAATGTTCCCAGTGTAACTGAGTTGTTTTTTAAGTCATTTGCCATGAGCTGTCTTAGGTTAGTTTCATGTCTACTCAGAGCAGGCCTAGGACAGAGAGAAAACATTTAGCAGGTCATTCAATCCATTCTCTCTATCAGACCACAAGATGGCACATAGTCATTGTTTATGCAAATGTTAGCTCTAAAAATGATGTCTGTTTTCATTTCATTCATAAAAATGGAAGTTGCTTTTGAATTTATTTGCTTGCAGCTGGTGTCAGAAAGATCATTGATTGGCCTAGCTTTGAATTATGTTCCTGCTCTGTATCATTTCTTTAGTTTCTCTGTACTAATAATTTTAGGAATTGATTTGAAAACTAATGAATTATATACTGTATAATTATTGAAGATTCATTGCATGAAATATGTTAAAATTTAATATTAGCCAAGTACATTGTAAATACTCTGTAACTGCTTGAAATGACAATATTGATGAAATGATTGACAGAATGATGGAGATAATTTGCATCTCTCATAACTGATCTGATGTATGATAAAAGTCACTTATATATTTAATGAATTTTGGTGTGAATTTCCAACTAAAATCATTTATTATTTTAGGTTAGGTGATATATGTTTGGTGCTCTGTAATAAGTATAATATATAAATTATAAGTGGAAATTATTTATATTTGATAATTAAGTTTTTATTTTTATACAGAAAAATGTATATGCATGCATCTTTTATTTATACAGTGTACATTTTATTTGCATTAGTATCTTTTTTAACGTTTCATAACTTTATTAGAAAATTGCTTATAGTCACTGATAAGGATTTTCATTAGACTTGTCTGAAACAGCATATGAAACGTAACTTTCTTTTCAATGATCATGATGACTTTCTTATGAAGTTTAGCCTATTTTGTCCATTCATTTCAGAATGATCATAACCAGTAGAATTCAAAGGGGTATCTGTGGTTTGCTGTAGGGTAACTGTTTACTGAAGAGCATTAATGTGTTGATCATGTGTCAGCCTGTAGCTGAATTAATGGCAAGATCATACAGTGTGGACTGCTGAGTCATGGGTTTTAGCAGTTGTCTCTATATGAAATTCTCAATAATTTCAGGAACTGTACTATCTTTAAAAAGTGACGGCTACCCCAGTGAAGGCAATTGAATTGTGCTCTTTCCTACTGCTTTGCAATCTGAGAGTCTTAATGGTTAATGAGGGAGGAAATCTACTCTTACCACCTTGGTTTAGTATAAATTTCAGATAACTTAACATCTCTGGCTCTAAACTAGATATCTGAAAAATAATTACAATATTGAATCAAATCATTCTGGAGCCCATTCCAGGTGATTTCACATAGACAGTCAATGGTGTTTGCATCTGCCAAGTTCTTACAAAAACCTGTTATTTATCTGAAATCCATCTTGTGTATAAAAAGTCAATCTGCCAGGTAAAATTGTGTCTTTCTAATGGTCGCCAGCTGGTCACCAATTAGATCAGAGAGTAGAGAATCTATTTTGTCTTCTAAGATTTGATACAAGTGTGGAATACTATTAACTGACTCTTCTGTACTCCTAGAAAACAAAATTCAAGAGTTTTCCCTAAGAATGATTATAAAACCTTTCTTTTGATATCTAACTCTACAAGCAAAGAGAGAAAAAAACTAATCAAATGGTAGATACATTGGCTTTTTTTTCTGTCATTTTTTATTTTTCTTAACACTTTTATTAAAATTTTACATATAATATATTTTGATTTTATTCTTTCTCCAGACTCCTCCCAATATCCCCTTTTCCCTACATACCCAACTTCAGGTTCCTCCCTCACCATCTCTCTAAAACCAAATAATCAAA
>JAQHUG010000182.1:4052128-4093141 GCA_028555095.1 Dicrostonyx torquatus
CTCTTGCAAATCTTAAAATGACTCTCGTTAATGTAGATATCTTATTCCCTTCTCCAATATCCACCCTTCCTCCATCTCCATCCTCCCACAACCCGGGTTTATTAAAGGCATCTTCCTTTCTCCAAGGAACTAGTAGTCAGCAGTAGGCACTCCCTTGGAATCATTGTTCTCTGATCCCTTGTATTCTTTTGAGAGAACCACTTGTCTGTTCCTCACTGAATCATAAACAGACTATATGTTAGAATAGCATTTCCCCACTCTGACCAGATCCTAATGGTCATCACTGGGAACAATTGTTCTTGTCTTGATATAATAACCCTGGGAATCCTTTCTTACTTCTGTTTATTCACAATAAACCTGAGTATGTCAAGTTAATTGCTTAATTATTTCCATTCAATGTGATGAAGCTACTGAAGGTTTTAACAAATATATTTTGCTAACACTTTGTATGAATTCCTTTACCTTTGTCTCATGATAATTCTGGAAAACAAAATAACTAAAATAGCCAAGCTCTGAAACAGATATTTCAGCTTTCCTGAAAATGTACTGAAAACTTTATGCTATGTTAATGTATCTGTCTATACTACTTCTTTTTCCAATTGTAAAGCCAAGTGTATGTGGCAGAGAAATTTTTGCTTTCACATTGCTGAAATGTATATTAGTTAAAGATTTTAAAAATTACTTTAAGGCACGATTTATTCAAGGTGAGTATATGTGTATATTTTAGTATTAAACTTTTATATTCCTGAAAATATAGTTTTTTTTAAAAAAAAACAAGTATGTGTGCTCTGGTTAACATGTACAAAATTTACATCATGTTAATTGCAATGGACTAAACTTGTAAACAGCATAAATGGACAGAACTGACTGAATATTAAGAAGCAAATCTGTATATATTCATGAAATTAAATTGCATCTATTAATAAGATGTAATAATAGTAAATGAAATAATAAGGGATATGGGTAAATTTTAGACATGACATTAAGCAAAAGTTAGGAATATAAGGTATTGCTCTTTTTCAAAGGATAGATTGACTCTGTAATGATGAAAAACAAAATCATGTAATAATACCTAGGATATTTCTTATCATTCCTCCTATTCTAATGTGTAGATACACAAAATGAGACTCATTTCTCCTAGAGAATACTGTGGTATATTGCTTTTCTCTTTTTCTTCTAGTGTCCTGAATTTAAAAGACCTCGAGACATTGCAGTTGACTGGGTTGCAGGAAATATTTATTGGACTGATCATTCTAGGATGCACTGGTTTAGTTACTATACTACTCACTGGACCAGCCTGAGGTACTCCATCAATGTAGGACAGCTCAATGGCCCGAACTGTACCAGACTGCTGACTAATATGGCTGGCGAGCCCTATGCTATTGCTGTAAATCCTAAAAGAGGGTAGGTTGATGCTTGGTGTTTCTGTTCTCAATAAAATATGGATATCCACATTTATAAATTTTGTTCTGCATTTTTATACAGTGTTGAAAACTTTTCTAATACCTGAATATCTCCATCCTGTTCTTTCATAATAACGCTTTCCTTTCTCAGAAGCTGACACATAATATTTTCATAAATGTTTTCTATATTATGCAATTAATACATTTGTGACTATCTCTCTTCTTGTCTTATATGTTTATTTGTTTGGCTTACAAAACAGTGAAACTGACACAATGATCACTTGACTACTATTATTAAACATCAATTGAATATTCTAGATACTAAAAATATTAAATGTAATGATTAGAGATTAAGGGAAACAAAATATAAAGACATATATTCATATTTCAATCTCTTTACATTTTGATGATTTAATCTGAAGATGTCCTTTCTGTGTTAAAAAAAATGAAAAGCCTCTCCATGCAATGTTGAAAAGAAACATTAAATGACAGTCTTAAATATACCTAAAGGAAACCCAAATAACAGACTTGTAGAAAAATCTTATCCAGTAAATGAAGAAATTTCTTTTTCAAAAATATTTACTTAGTTCTGCCTGTAATAACAACATTTGAAGGCAGAAGGATATGGAGTTTGAGACCAGCATCAGCTGTGTAAGGAGCTTGAGGTTAGCCTGGGCTTTCCTATTTGTCAAAAGAAAAAAAAAAAGGACTCTTTTCTGGATCATTCTAATCACTTCAATATTGTTTTTTAAAAAAAATTTATTGAAAATAGATTTTCCCTCATATCATACATCCAGCTACAGTTTTCCCTCCCTCCAGTCCTTCCAGCTCCTTCCACCACTCTGAGAATTTTTACTACATGTATATAAAGTATTTTGATCGTATTGCCACCTTCTTCCCTACTATGACTCCTTTAAAGCCCCTTGCCCACCATGTTCCCTTCCAATTTTATGTCTGCTTCCATTTAAATAATTATTTTACTTTTATAACCCACTTATTTTGTATCATTTCTATTATATTAAATAATCTGTCACTATAAGATGACTACAAGTATTTGAAATAGTTTTCTCTTGAGGTTTTTATGAGGTTTTCAAAACTAAAATTTATGCAATAAATAATAAGCTTGGATGTGTGTTACCAAATAATATACCTCAACATTTACATTTGGGTAAGGTTTTATTTGCAATATTTTTTTTTACAATATTGGCTGTTGGAGTTGAACATCAATTTAAGTCAGGAATATGCATTAAGAGGGGACTGATCATTTGACACATGTGATCTGCTTAGACACTTGTAAAGGAAGACAGCAGTTTTTACAGCACTGGCTCCAAGCTAATCTCTTTGACCTACTCTCTGCAGGATGATGTACTGGACTGTAATTGGGGACCACTCCCATATAGAAGAAGCAGCTATGGATGGCACTTTGAGGAGGATTTTAGTACAAAAAAACTTACAGAGACCCACAGGTATGATGTATTTGGCACATATTAAATATGAAGCAAGATGATAGGCTTATTAATGTTAACAGGTTTTTCTAGTATTCTCCATACTAAGACATTTTCGAGTAGATAATGCTGTGTAGTATGTTACAGAAGTCATTAACATTCTATATTCTTGTTTCCCAACTTTAAACACAGGTAATTATGTGCCAGCTACATTATAAGGTGTTATTTGAAAACTATTTAAATTGTAAGTCTATTAGTAGGTTCTTACATGAATAAAGCTTTGACAGATCCTAGCAATGATTTGGGGTATTTATCCAGATATTTGTTAATATTAATGATATATGTGGTAATATTTCTAGAGCATACAAAAGAATGAATTCAAATATGGTTAACGTAACTACTTTCTGTAAAACATCTGGTTGTTTTAGAACATGACTTTTCATTCAGTTCTTATTTTTGTTTTCTCACTCTCCTTCCCAGATCTTACCTAAAACTCCCAATATTCTGCTCTCTCAGCACCACTCGGGTCTCCAATCTTGACTCAGTACCATATTTCCTGCTCATTCCATGCTCTTTCATCAGACTACCCAAGGCTTGTTCCTCTCTCTCTCTCGCTAAATATTTAAAAGTTCCTAATGTCAAACTTTAACAATTCAGTAATAATACATTTGCTAACTGCCATAATCCAAAATTTGGTGCCACCCACCTGACTCATTTCATACCAGTAAAAAGATCTGAATGATGGCTCATTTGCATGATCTACTTTGTTTTTTTTTATTTTTTATTTATGCTTGGCTATCTTTCATAGTTTAAAATATTTTTGGTTGTTACATATTCATTACTTGTAGTTGATTTGTGAGCTACATTTGACTCTAACATTTTTATTCTTTATGGAATTGGGAAGTTGGGGAGATTAAGTCTACTGACATGTCTTTCATTAAAGTATCACGTGCTTCTGGAACTAAAGAAAGTTTCTACACTCGTGAAGCAAGTGCCAGCCATTGTGAAGCATTTCATAGTAGAAGTTATTGTACATACTTGCAAAATTTTATGCAGTTATCATTACTATATACAAAAGAAAAGCCATGCAGAATGGTTAGGTGTTTGGGATACTATTTTGTTATGAGTTCAGATAACTCAGTTGTAAAATTTGTTGCTTAAGAAGTAACACAAAGAAAGGCAGCAAATTGTGTTAGGATTTTGTTGTTGTCTTTTTTTTTTAAACTGTGACTAGCACTTGAGTGAAAGATCAGTCAGAGACCAACTTCAACAAGGATGTTTCTTATCAGAGTAGGAGAATGGAGATGAGAAAAATAAGTCAAGAAAATGAAGACACCAGTGAAAATAATAAACCAGAAGCATAGGATAGTACTGGGATGGAGTTCCAGTGAACACTAAAATATCCTGCATTTAATTTTCCATATACTTTTATATCCCAATAAAAGGACAAAGAAGTCAAAAGACTGATTTAACATGATGCAATTAGAACAAGTACATGCATCAAAGCTTTGACACACTAAGCCATTAACTCATGAGAAAAAATTCTGTTGTTTAGGCAGTGAACCCACCCTAGACCAAGTATCCTGAAGGCAGCCACTCCCTAGGTCAAACCTCCTGATTCAAAAGAAGAGCAGATATATACTGAATTCCTCACCTTCGACCTGGGTAGAAAGAATATACCTCTATGGGCCATCTTAATGCCTAAACCAGCAATAAACATATCCTAGATTAGGGTGTGTAGCCACACTTCTTGTTAACACCTTTGAACAAGCTGAAACTTTCTGACTTTCAGACAAGGTAGAAATAAACTCACATTTTTTGAGTCTCCACAAATGTCTTCAAAGAAAGAAGATTTTAAAATATATTAGTCACATCTATTACTTGAGTCTGAGGTGAATGCTAATAATATGGTGTTATCAGTGTTTTCTTGACACTATTCACCCCATGGCAGAGATGAATTGGAAAGGAACATGTGGCCAAGAAGCAGGAATAACGTTCGACATCTTCCTTCATACTCCCCATATTTCCACAACCTAGAATACCACCTGATTTGCTTTTCTGTTGCTGGGATAAAATATTATGGCCAAAAGCAAATTAGGGGTGGAAAAGACTTGCATTTTCAGGTTATAGTTCATCACACATGGAAATCAGGGCTAGATCTCAAGACAGTAATTGATACTGAAACCATGGAAGAATGCTTTTTACTGCCTTTCTATTTGACTCATACTCAGAAAGCTTTTATATAGCCCAGAACACCTGCTACAGGATTGCACCACCCTCACTAGGCTAGGTCCTAGGCATCAAATGGCAATCAAAACAATTACAGACATGCCTAACATACAGGCCAATAATATGAGGGCAATTTGTTAGTTTATGTTCCCTCTTCTCAGGTGACTCTAAGTTGTGTAAAGTTGATAATAAAACTAGGTAGGATACAAACCTTTAGGTGTGTGGCATTTAATACTGAAAACAAAGTATCACTCATGTATATATGTGGTAGAAGAGCTTTTTATGAAGAGAGGATGGTAAATTCTATTAGGAGATGTGCTTATCAAGATGGAAAGTTTAATTTGCCTGGTATAATATAAGGTAGACAAAAGCTTGTCAGATGTGATAGGCCTTCATTATGTACTTCTTTATAGTTCCTTATCATTAATAAGTACCACATGTTCACTTTACATCAAGTACTACAGTCACTGAAAATATAGGTCCTTGCATTCATTCAGTTTATCCTCTCAAATAGCACACCATAAAAATAAGATTTTGTTTGCACATATACACACAGACCTCATGTAAATAACACAGAAGAAATACACAGTTGCAAATATGTCAACTCAACTGCATAAAATGAAGTGTCTTGAGAAAGTGGATGGTTAAAACTCTTTTCTAGTACATGACCAGTAACAGACCCTGAGGAATTTTAAAATAAAAATAAAATAATGTTCTTAAACACACTCTAGGTAAGAGGAGGAGCTGAAGGAAAGTCAAGCAGCAAAGTAAACAAACTGACACAGGATGATGTTTAGATAAAGAAAAGAAGGACTAGTTTTTTCATGCCTTATAGGACTCTGTAATTACACACAATCTATTTATTTTTCTGTCTGTTTCTTTATTTATTTTACAGTATATTAGGGTCTTTAATGCCCTAGAAAGAAAGATAAAAAGAACAACAGTTTGAAATGTGATGAAACTTTAGGTCCCAGGGCCAGAGTCAGACATCATGGGAGCACTGATTCTTATGAAGTGGGAACAAGATATGATTCTTTACAAAGAGCAGATATGAGACTGGCTATCATTTTGATGATGTGCATAATCATTTCAGCTTAGAGGTTTTGCTTTGATAACATTTGTTCCACTCACAGAAACAGACTTCTAGATTGTTTGTTGAGTTTGTCAGCTAATAATTATTGACCACTCAGTATGTATTAGGAACAATTCTTGAAATTTGTAATAAAGAGAACAAAACCCTGCCCTGGAAGTGCCCACCACCCTGCATTACATAGAAGGTTAAAAGGGCACAGAAAAAGCAACATCGGAAGTGTAATTAACGGTGGGGAGATTGGAATATGCTGACATTTTTAGGACAGTAAGTAGGCTTGGACAGGGGTGGGACCTGAGTAAAACTGTACTCAGGATGTGTATGGCTGTCTCTTAGCCACAGAAAAGAATAAGTTACCTTACTTCAATGGAAATTTTTTATAGAGGCTAAAAGCTTTAGTGTTAGAAATCAGAACTATAAATTTGATATAGAAAATCAATAAAAAGAAGTTGCTAACACTGTTAGGATGGAAAAGGGATTCAGAAATGAGGCTAAAAATGCAGACAACATAAGAAAGTCAAGTTTGAAAGCAAAGGTACAAAAGGAGTCTAAGCATAAGATCCTAAATTTCAGTGATATTATAGTTAAATAAGAGTGTATCAAAAGGAAAATAGTATATGCTGTTGGACACAGCACATGCTTGATGGAAGAAATACTGAGGCAGGAGGACTACAAACATTCTTCTTATATGAATTTGATATCATACTGAGCGAGCTGAGGAGGATTTGACTGTCAATTTCTCTTCTTTGCAAATGAATTCAATAACTTTACAGATAATTCCATATAATTATGTAAAATGTACACTAAAGCAGATTGAGTTTCTATGACTATGTTAGGGGTTATAAAGAATTTAGAACCTGAAAATTTTTTTGTTTTTCTGTTTAGAGCTACACAGAATTATTACAACGTTATATAATATGTAGCTAACAGGATTATTTTATAGCTTATTTACTTTTCTATTTCTGAGAAGAGACACATTTAAAAGATAGTGTTTAATTTGGGACTTGATTACAGTTTCAGTGGGTTAGTCCATGGCCATCACAACTGGAAGCATGGTAGCAGAAAGGCAAGCAAAGTACTATAGCAGTAGGTGAAAGTTTATACCTGATCCACAGTGGGAGTGCAATACTGGGATGGCATGGGCTTTTGAAACATCAAATCCTAACCCACACCTCCATGATGCTCCTCCTTCAACTGGGCAGCACATACTAATTTATCTTAAATATCACACCAAATGGGAATTAAATTATATTACCCTACATGGACTATATTCATTGATGCCCCCCATAAAGTATGCTTTGCAAAGGACTTATTTATTTATCATGTATACAGTGTTCTGTCTGCATGTATTCCTGAAGGCCAGAATAAGGCAGCAGGTCTCATTACAGATGGTTGTGAGTCACCATGTGTTTGCTGGGAATTGAACTCAGGAAGAACAACTTAAGTCTGGAAGATCAACCAGTGCTCTTAATCTCTGAGCCATTTCCCCAGCCCTATAAAGCATGCTTTTGAAAAATAAATAAACTAAATTTTCTGTATATTATGGCAAAGCCTTAAATAAGTACCACATAAAATGTCCACAATAATTAATGAATACACATCAAAATGTTATTCTTACTATTAATAAAATTTACTATTTTTTTTAGTTTAAATTGTTTTACACAACAGTTACAATTCTGTGAGATGAAAAAGGAAATAAAATCTTTTGTAAAGGAAAAAAGAAAATAAAAAGATTACATTTCCTCACTCCTCTTCCTTCCTTACCTTGGTTTATCTTTTTGTCTTATTTTCTTGTCAAATGTGTTGCTTTGGTCCTTTTGGTACATGCTGTTTAAATGCAAAGCAATCAAGCCCTTGGTGCAAAAATGATCTGCTTTGGTGTTCATCAATGTGCAGTTTTTGTTCTTTCACTTTGATTTTAGGAAAATGAAAATCTTTGTAAATTTATAATTGAATAGTTTGGTTATTGCAAAGAAAAAGTATTTACATTACATAATCAGAGGCTTTTTCCAGGATTAAATGATTGGTGTTAATGTATATAGAGTCAAATTATTGTGAAACCTTTATTTTCTTACCTTTTCTACTTTTAAAAATCTCTGTAAAATACATAAAAATGCTAAATATTTAGTCCCACCCAGCCAGTATGTATTTTGTAATTATTAAGCAATGCCTTTGAGTTGTCCTGAGGTTTGATAATTTTGTTGTCTTTATAAATGGGAAATGAGTCACAATCTTTATAAACTCTTGATTCAGATCTCACAGTGGACCAGCTGTGTGTATTCAGGTGGAGGGGTTACCATGTGTTTCTGGTTAGTAGACCAAGAAAACCAGTTTCACACATGCATATTTAAGAAGTTTATATTTTGACCAATAATCTCTGCATCTCCATTTTGGTCCAGTGAAGTCACAACTTGCTAGGTTGATAGGTCTTAAAAACTTCACCTAAACGTGCTCAAAATGACCCTTAAAAAAACCTGCTGTGAGAGGAAGAAATTCACAAATGGCCTTTAAATGTCTGTAATGTTCTACTTCTCAGCACCTGCTTAATAAATGACCATTTTATTGACATAGACTTACAGATGTTTGTGAGATACACTGTGCCATTTGTTCTCACTATGCTTATTATTTTAAAATGCTGTTATCACACAAACTGGACTGGGATAGTGATAACCATGGACAGCAGACAATGTGAGAATTGGAAGAGTTCTCTCATCAGGAACCAGGGACAATAATATTGTTAGATGGAAAGAAAACAATTCTGGGCTTCTTAAACAGAAGTGCATGATTACGACAGGCAGAAAAACACTGACACAGCAAGAGGTAAATGATGACACAGTATGCAACAACTGTTTTCTAGTCTTGTATTTCTTGTCTTCATGCTTGCAGTGTCTAATCACTCCTGAGCATAGCCACTGAGAAGTTACTGAAACACAAAGAAATAAAAAAAAAAATTCAGAGTTATTTAGGAGATAACAGATAATTTAACCTTTTTTAGAGTTAACTAGTGACTTAATTTTAAAACATGTTTCAATCTATTTCTTTTACTGAAAATAGATTTTTTCATTATATACACATATATATGTATATATGTATACATAATTAAAAATAGAGTCTTCACTCATACAATACATCCCAACCACAGTTTCCCTTCCTTCCACTATTCCTGGCTTTCAGAGACCTCCACTTTTCCCCAGACCCATTAACACCAAGTTCAGTCTAAGAAATGAATAGGCCTGTAAGAGGCAACAGCCAAAGAGGACTCAAAATGTTAAATTAAGACAAAGGAAAAGCCCTCATATCCAAGCTCAAAAAGGAATCCAATAGAAGGAAAAGAGTCTCAAGAGCAGACAAAAGAGTCAGAGATTTACTCACTCCCACTGTTATAGTTCTCTCACACACACAAAAAAAGCAGCCACAACACATATATGGAAGACAGAACTATTTAGACCCCGTGCTTGCTTTTGGTCTCTGTGAGCCCATGTGAGCCCTGCTTGCTTGATTCAGTGAGCCATGTTCTCCTGGTGTTTTCCCCTCTATCCCATCTGACCCAGCCTTTCTTCTCCCTTTTTCCATGGGTTCCCTGATCTCCAAGGGGAAGAACCAAAATAGATAACTCTAATTTAGAGTCTCAAAATATAAGGTTTGACTATGCCTTTCTGTATTTGCTTCCATCTTCTGCCAGTGGGAAGCCTCTCTGATGAAGATGGGACAATGCAGCAGTCTATGAGTATAGCACAATAAGTTTGCCTTGCTACAAAAGAGGGTCAGTTCAGACTGTTTATTCATTACTTGGAGGGCTATCTATGAGAACACTCAGGTTGTACTGACTTACACTTCTGCATAGTTCCCTAAATACCTTCAAATTCCAGCTCTTTCTTCCCACACCTTCTAACTCTAACCTCACACCTAATTCCTGTACTCTATTTGACCTATTTAGTGAGATCTATGCTTCTCCGTTTCACCTAACCTCTCTGGATCACTGGATTATAGCTTGATTAACATTTACTTAATAGATAATACCCACTTATAAATGTATACATACCATTTTTATTTTTCTCTGTCTGGCTTACATTACTCAGGATCATCTTTTCTACTCACATCCATTTGACTGCAAATTTCACCCTAATAGAAACTAATAATGGAGTGCCATGAACCATTGTTCTGTATTTCTGCTTTTTATATACTTATATGTGGGAGATGTGTACTTGTACAAATATTGCTTCTAAGTATATTCACTGTTCATGAATTTCAAATATTTTGGAATTCTTTGTAACAATAGCCTTTCCCTTTTTCTTGGTGCATGTAAATATTTAACTTCAATTGAGAGCATATTAAAATGACTAACTCTCATAAAGTCTCTGTATCCACGTGCGTACTTTTTATGTTTTAGTGTGTAGTAAGAAGAAGCTGCTTGTAGAAAGAGAGCCCTCTTCTCTGTCCTGGTTGCCCAGCTAGCTTAACGAAAATAATCACACAGAAACTGTATTATTTAAAACACTGCTTGGCCCATTAGCTCTAGAATCTTATTAGCTATCCTCCCAGCATTCAGTTCATTCCTCCTTGCCTACCTAAATTTTGCCCTATCAAAAGGCCAAGGCAGTTTCTTTATTAACCAATGAAAACAACACATAGACAGAAAGACCTCCTACACCAGTAGTGTTATGGAAATGTGAAATTTCTATTGTCCTCTAATATCTAATTATGTGGTTATAATACAGTAAATTTAGTTATAACATGTATTTTATCTACTAGATGAACAGTTGGAAGAGATATAAACTTGTCTCTGTGCATTTATGTAATGCCTGTATTTAATTGTTTTGAAAGTCTACCATCTAGTCAAATAAGAAACGACCAGAAACTCCATTGTAAAATTACCTCAATCATGAAACCATATCAGTTTTCTGGGGTTTATAGTACTTGTTCCCAAAATACCTTGAAAATTCATTAGCTTATGGCTTTAATAATTCAATGTACTATTAACTATTTAATTAAAACTCTTTATGCCCAATATTGTAATTCACTCAGAAACATTATTAGTATTCTTTACAGTCCTGGTGGTATATTAATGTGCTTAAATTATCCTGCACATAATAGTGAGTAGGTGTTTAAAGAACAAATGGACACCTACAAATTTAAGGTTTTAATCAATTTAAAGACATCTAAGTTTCTTTAAAGAAATACGCCATCTTACTTTTTAACCTAGTACTATAGTCAACATAAGAAGCATGACCAGTTTTCATATTTAGGCAGTGAATAGAGAGTAACAATTATTCACCTCCACAGCAGGGGTATGAACTGGTTCCCTTTCAGCCATATGCCTGTACAGCATATATACATAATAATTACATGAGAATATAAACGTGCCCCTGTACGTGCTTTGAGTAATGAATGATATCAGAATAGGGACACTCTTGAATTCTACTTTTGGTAGGAGCTTATGTAAGATTATATGAGATTGATTTGTGTACCATATTCTTTGAGGAATAGAATCTGTGTTGCCTCTATCTTCCCCAAATTTGGGCAGTTGCAGAGGGAATAAAACATGATGTGATGGCTTTTGGACCTCTTGTAGTTGCTTGCTTCATTTACCAAAGACTTTGTATTCAGCAATAAAAATTGTCTAATTATATGAAGTGAATAGAGTTTTAGCATTTTTTTGCTTCACATTGATGCATCTTTTTTACTAACATGGTCGTTAACCTATGTATGAGGCTTTAGTCTAAGTGTCCAGGGCAAGTCCATTAACGTAGCTTGGAATCCAAAGAATTAAATATTTATCAAGACATATGAATTCAGATTACAGAAGTACATATTTGCTAGTACTTAAGACCGTCTTTCACGTAACCTGGAACTTGGTGTTTCAATTAGGCTATCAGATATTTATAAATAATATAAATAGACAGATACATAATCATGGCTATACAAACTCTTCATCTAGTTGGCATTATCTGTATACTTTGAAACATATGCAATAACTAAATGTATTACATGCAATCATATGCTTAACTGTGAATAGATATTAAAAATGTAGTATTTCTATAACACCACAAAATATAAAGCAAGACTAAAAGGATGGATACAAAGAGAACTTATGATAATTATCCATTTTAATGAGTTAATTTGGGTTCACGAGTATTCATGCATCTAAAGAAAAATGGAGATAAAATTGTCACTAAGAAATCGAAAATATTGAGAATGCAAAAGCAGAGAAAATATTTCTATGCAAAGGTATCTGAGTGTATATATATAAAGTGTAGGTGAATAAAGGAATAAAAAGCAGTGGTTTATGGTCTTTCATTATTGTTTTATATCAGTATGCTATTGATGATAATGAAATAATTTATTTATTAAGGCTCATTGATTTATGGATTTCTCTTTTGTAATATAAAATCCACTTATCTAAAACCTTTTTTCTTTATTCTATAACATCTAATTTTGTATAATCCCAGTCAATAGTTCACTATTTGACAAAGGTTGGTATGGTCAAGTGTACTCATAATAGATTTGTAATAAACATAATAAACCATGGGTTTACTCTTTTTCATAATAAGCAAATGTAATCTAGAAACAGAAAACTAATTTAGATGGGGAGTTTTGTTTCATTTAATTTCTCATTCTACTAAATTCACGAAGGAGCAAGGCAAGTGTTTTTCCTTTCTTCACCAAGGCTTGACCCTAATAGCAACTGCAGGAAACTGGATCATTTTAGAGTTTGTTTTGCTGAAATTGCACAGAAGCAGAGACAGCTCAAGTAGCAAGCTACAAAGCACAGTCTACACTTTAACTTACATTACACCATTCCTCAGCATCTCACTAGGCAGAGTTCATCTTATTTGACTTAAAGATGAGTGCATACTATACTTAGTTAAATTTTATCTCTACTAGGACTACATAGTGAATTGAAAATTTACCTTCAATTTTTTTTTTAGCCAACTGTTTTTCTTTTTCCACTCTAACCCAAAAACTGCCTATAATTTAGTGGACCTTCACCTGGAGGTGTACCAACACTCCATGACATTAATCTGCTAACCACATTTTAATTGCAATGTTCTTTCAAGGTGCATAATGCATTCTGTGTAAATACTCAATATTTAATACTACACAAATTAAACATCTGCAATAATGAAGATTTATTCCAGAACTTACTTGCCATAGATGACATTACTTTGCCATTCTTCAGTAACTTTACATTTTAACATAGAGTATACCCTTTTTTGATAGAAGATACTATCATAATCCCAATCGTATTTACAAAATGAACAACAGAGAAATGAAAATAGCCTTTTAGTGAAATATTGCTTTAGTGCTTTGTTGGTTAATAACATAGAATGACCATTAAAATAAGGATTAGCAGCCTTAGAAGAAACCTGTAAGGTAAAAAAATACCAATTGACACTACATCTCTGAATAGGGACTTTAATGTTCATTTTCTCTTATTCTGATTATCAGTCTTTAGTTGCTTTAAGCTGAAGCATGCAAATGAATGTCTCCACACTTTGATAAGTTTTCTTTTCAAAATTTATTTGCATTTGTATTTTTCCTGCATTTATGTCTATGTGAAGGTGATAATCTTAGAATTAGAGACAGTTGTTAGGTGCCATCTTGGTACTGGGAATTGAATCTGGATCCTCTGGATATTCATTCAGTGCTCTTTACCTCTGAGCCATCCCACCAGCAGTTCAGACCTGTTCTTAAAGGCCTTGTTTTATCTAATGTCCCTGAATACTTAGTTTTTGGGCTCAAGAGCTTCATAAAGGAATTTGAAATAAAGATGGTTACACTAAGTTTAAATCATTATTGCACAGAGAATTTCCATGACTCAAGATAAAACCTAAAATTTTATGGAAAACTATAAGAACTAGCTATAATTAAGAACTCAGTAAGTATAAAAAGGATGATTAAAGTAATCTTACATATTGGGTTAAAATTGTTCTAATCTGTTATTAAATGAATACTATCTGATTTGAATGCTTGTTTTCAAGGGTAGAGGTAAAGAATTCATTTTTACCTAGTTCCTACATTACTGTGATATGCAATGGATGATTTTTATAATTCTTAAAGAAAATAGTAAACATGATTAAACATTAAAATAAAAACTGAACTGTAAGGAGCCTCAGTCTCTTTGTATGACTTGTACCTGCATTTTGGTTTTCAGGTCTGACGGTTGATCACTTCGGTGAACGTATCTACTGGGCTGACTTTGAGCTCTCCATCATTGGCAGTGTCCTGTATGATGGTTCCAGTCCAGTGGTCTCTGTCAGCAGCAAACAAGGTTTGCAGAGTACTTTTTTTACTGGCAATATTAATTCATGACACAGACAAAGAAGTATAGACATTCTGCAATCTGGATTTCCTATAATTCTTTCAAATTGCAGTGTTTCTATTAATTAAAATGTCCCATCCCATTAGTATACTGAAGAGGCAAGGGCAGAGAGCTCCCAACTTGGACAAGTATAAGTGCTGGCTGTCAATGCTCAGGAATTATTACATTCTATAAACTGTTTATGAATAATGCCAGTCAACATCAACTTTTTCAGAATTGTGATGACGGACAGCAGGAAACCTATTCTTATGAGTCTTTCATCATGAGCATAATTATTAGGCCAAGTGAAAAAAGAGATAGCAACCTCTACCCCTCCCACTAACAATGCAGAATCTTCTGTGTTCCACAGGTGTGTCCATTTTTCTCTCTGCTTCTCTACCCATCTCCCACCTGTTTTACATTTTCTGATTCCTATTGATTGCCTAAAACACTCTTACCTGACTGACAAGTAATTTTGTTCTATCTTCTCTTCTTTTCTTTTCCCTTCCTTTCTCTTTCTGTAAGTTACCACAAGTAAAATGCAAACTTAAAACGTTAAGAATTTTATTACTATGTTCACTAAATATAACTTCACTTCACATGGTTTTTGTAATAAAAATGAGGAAGTTGAAAAATAATTGAATGAAATTTGGTGGTATCTTTGTTTAAACAGTGTTTCATTGCTGTTGTCATTGCTTCTTTGGTTTGTTTGCTCAGGTTCCATTCTTAAGAATTTACCAAATCTTTCTTTGCTTTCATGTTAGCCTGATATAGTGTTGACAAGAAAGGCAGAACTTAGAAAAATATTTTGTAAGATTTATATATTTTTATTTTATGTACATGGATGTTTTGCCTATAGGTATAAATGTGTATCATATCCATGTCCAGTACCAATAGAGGTCATACGAAGGGAGTAAGATCTTCTGAAAATAGAATTACATATGTTAGTGAGTCACTAGGTATGTTGGGAATTAAACTCAGGTCCTCTGCAGTAGCAACAAATGCTGTTAACTGCTGCTTTGTCATTCCCTCTATATCCCTTTTCTAAAATAAAAGATAGCAATTATTCAGCCAGCATAAAATAACCCCAGATAATCTTTAAGAAGCGGCAAGAGAGTGATGGAGATGTTTGTTCAATGGGGTCTAAGTGTCATAATTATCACCTTACATTAACCATTAGAAATACTTTTAAGTTTGAAGTTGACAAAAAGCCCAATAATAAGATAAATGTAGGTATTTTTAACATTTGAAATACAGGCTATATTAGCAAATATTAATTGTAAAATATATCTGCGTCATCGAGTCATGATTGTGTGAAGCACTTAGATTGAACTCACAATGGCATTAGTTCCTTTCTTCTGAACATTCCAGGTTTGCTGCATCCTCACAGAATTGATGTCTTTGAAGATTATATATATGGAGCAGGGCCTAAAAATGGTGTATTTAGAGTACAAAAATTTGGTCATGGCTCAGTAGAAGTCCTAGCTTTGGATGTTGACAAAACAAAGAGTGTTTTGATATCACAGCGCTATAAACAACTAAATTGTAAGTAAAATTTATCAAGTTTTCCCTGAGATATCTTAAATTAATATATTTGTAACTATGGTACTATGTTAATATTGCAAGTAGGCTATCTAAGTCTGCTTCTGATGTCCCTAGGTATTTCAGTTCAGCAAATATATAGAAGTGTCCTCTATTGCCAGAAGAAATACAAATACACTGCTGCAATTTTTTTAGAATTAATTTTCTTGAAATTAAATTTCTATTTAAAAATAATTAAAACAGCTTAGAGGTTGGTCTACCTTGGAGTTATGAAAATTCATCAATTGCCATTTCTCAGTTCTGTTTTAAGAACAATTGATCACCATACAATTACCACTGCAACCACAAGAATGTTCATAGAGATATTTTCCCAAGAGTTGTATCTTCTCTGATATGTTGTTTATGACTTTTCATAAACATAAATTTCCAACCTAGAAAGGATTCTCTAAACAAGTTATTAAGGATGATATATTGAAATTGTATTGCAAGCTCATCCATGTATGTTGGAAATTCCAATATAAGTACACATATGTTGTGTTTATTAAATCATTTACATTTATTTATACTCACTTTTTAAAGACAGTGTTTCTTTGTGTAGCCCTGGATGTTCTGGAACTCCATTTGTAGATCAGGCTGTTCTTGAACTCAGAGCCATGCCTGCCTCTGCCTCCCAAGAGCTGAGGTTAAAGGTGTGTGCCACAATTCCTGAATTTACAGTCAATCTTCAAGGCAAGTCAAAGTACATTTCAATGTGAGTTTTGCAATTATGTGGAATGATAACTGTGTTTATAGAAATCACTGGGAACATGTTCTATCAGGATATAAATTACTGAAATACCTCTTTAGGTTCTGCTACATTTGCGAAAAATCACATATACTGAGTTTATGTTTAATACTGGACAAGTCATTCCACCTTATAGTTCTGTTTAATTCATAATCTCAACCTAATGCTGATAGATCAGTATTCTAAAGTTAACACATTCCTATTGAAAAACATGGTAGAATGGGACATTGATTTTTAGCAGAAAGGTTCTATAATCTGGATAGAATCTAGTAAAGAGCATGAATCCCTTCTAACCACATAAGATGCTCACTATATAAACATTAGATAAGTTTAGTGTTCAGTCTCTCACGTAGTAAGCAGGAAACCATTTTAACATCTTTCCAATCATATTTTTTTTTAAAAAATATGCTTTGAACCTAAAAAAGCATATGGATTTGAGTCTTTGTGAACACCAGTGGTAAGTTGTTTCTTTCAGAACTGTACAATGAATTACAAAAAAGTTTCAGATATCCCAATTCTAAATTTGTTACTTTTTTGCATGCTTTGATGTCCTTTGGAAACTTAAAATAGCAAGAATTTAGCAAAGTGCTCAGTTAAAAATTTCTTGTCTTATAAGTTTTATTTAGAATAGTCACCTAAGTCTGAGTCTTGAATATTCTGGAAAAGGCAATCACCAGATAATCGTTCATAACGGCCCAAAGGATAAAATGATCAATGTAGATAACTGTACATGTACTGAATCAGAAAGGAAGTTGGGTTTCTTTCAGTTCAAAACTACCTAACTTTATGGTTTATGAACTAATGACAAATGTATAGATGTACAATCATATCCTTTGTAGAATGGGCAAATTCCTTATCAAGGAAGTATCCTGTAAGATTTTTCCTTAATTATAAAATAGTGTCAGCATTAAAATGCAACAGCCTCAGAAAAAGATTGCCCCGATTTCTTTTTCATAAAGGTAATTCATCATTTCAGCTTGCTGAATTTTATGCTTTTGAAACTTATTTCAACTTTTCTCCCACACATCTCTGTTTTTCTTCATTTTGTTTCCATCAGTACCCAATCCTTGTTTGAATTTGTCATGTGATTTCCTCTGCTTGCTGAATCCTTCTGGGGCCACTTGTGTCTGCCCAGAAGGAAAATATATGATTAATGGCACCTGCAATGATGACAGTCTATTAGGTGGGTATATTCTCTTATTTTATACACAGTCAGATGTATTATTCTGTGAACAGTGGGGATGAATTTATGTGAGTTTTGGAACTAAGCAGTATTACTTTCTCCATTAATTAATCTGCCTTGTTATCAGTGACTTTTGAATGTTTGTAAAATAAGTCCTCTCTACAGAAGGTTGTCTACCTTCCTGCCTTCAACAGAACACTGCACATTCAACATGTGCTTAATGGATCAAGAACTGAGAAGTTACTCTCAGAATCTAGATATATTATTTGATACCTCTTGTTTTATAGATAAGATTTTGAGAATAGGTTTCCTCTACAGTTTTAAACTCCAACCCAGAATTCATTCATTCTTTCAATTTATTTAGTTTTTATACCTTTGATTACTTTATGTAGATAGAACACTAATTTGTAAAAATACAGGATACATTAGCAATTGCCTAATCTCATATAAAATGTTATTTACATTAAACATTATTATTAGTAAGAATAATACTATAAAATACTATATAATAATAATATATCAACTTTTTGGATTTTGATACAGAGTTTCTCTGTAGATTTGGAGCCTGTCCTGAAACTAGCTCTTGTAGATCAGGCTAGCCATGAACTTACAGAGATCTGCCAGTCTCTGCCTCCCTGGGCTGAGTGCTGGGATTAGAGGCGTGCTCCACCACCACCCGACTTACCTATATCAACTTTTATAGACAAAGCATAGCACTAATTTAGAAACTAAGAACTTATATAGAAGTGAAGGTAAAAATATTTCTTTACATAGCTTATAATTTTTGAACTATGAATTTAGAAAGAGCAATGATTATTTCAGAAAGTAGCTTTTAAAAAAAGATGAGATTTGAACCAAACAGGAAGATGAGAAAGTAAGGAAGAAAAAGTTTTCTCCTGGATATCCAGTTGATAAAACTCTTCCAAACTTACGATGTTAGTCATTACTGGAACAATTCTATTAAAAGAAAACACCAAATTTTATGTCACAGAAAAAAACAGCATGCTCCAAAGCACTTTTGGATGACAGCGAGCTTTTTAGAATAAGAGATAAATTTAGAATTTCTTCCCAGCAGGATATATTACTTTACTGTGCATGGCTCTGTTAGAATTCACTGCTCACCTCAGTATCATGTCTTTATCCTCATTTGCCCTCTCCATCCCCAGACCTCTAGCTCCTTGATTTCCACTGTGGGTTGTCAGTTTCACTCAGTTTAAATACTTTGCATAAACTCTGCTTATTGTATTTTTTAACATACATATGTTAAAAACTGAATATGTAAACCCTAAGAAATTAAAGGATGGAAAGATGAATGATGTATACCAATGAGTGATGTTTATCTGAGCAGCCATGGGTGTTACAGCACAGGTATACTTCAGCTCTTATTAGGATGACTATTAATTTTGAGAATCACTTTGAAGTGCCTATATTATATGATTTTTGAATAAAATATGGAAGACTTTGGAGTTACATTTAAACTGAAGAAGGAAGAAACTCTGAAAGGATGTTGAATTAGGTTATATAGAGGACAGCCTGATATGTTCACACTCTCACGAAGAAAATTGGAGAAATGCTTTGTGAGTAGCCAGTTTTTAAAGTTCCTAATAGAGAGCTGTGACTCATGCCTGGTGTTAACACTGTCATGCTAGCTCCAGTTATCAAACACATTCTGTTACTGGTACATAATGACCATGATGCTTTGGTGATTTCCCTCCAGCTAGAGTTCTGTGTTCTAAGCTGTGCTGGGGAAATTAAGTATTTTCAAATTTCACCACACTTTTGTTCTGGTGAGATCAAGGAACTGCACTGTGTGGGAGTGTGTGGTATAATCAACCGCCCAGAAACTGAGTTTCTTAAATGTCAACTATCATTTCAGGTGAAAATGCCTTATCTCACTAGCTTGCCACCTACATGTCAATAAGCAATGGCTACACAGGAACTTCCTGTGTTCTATTTTCACTTAAGTATTCAAACTTGTCTTTCTATACATAAATATATTAGGTGTATAAATAAGACCTCAGAGTTTTTTGTTGTTGTTTTTGTAGCTAAAATCAGTTGTGGTTTCCTGGTACTGATGTTTAGTACAGCCCAATTCTTCAGCTCTTCACATGTCAGTTACTACCTTTATCTTCTAATGTCAAAAGATGAGCATACAATATTTTAAAGCTTTGTATAAGAAATTGCAAATTCTTGGTAGAATGTTTTACCTGTTCTTTCCTAAAGTTGATTATAATTGCTGAAGTTGACTTCTGAGTATTATTTATGCATGGATAAGTAAAGCCTTCTGTTTAAATACAGAAATATTGCTGGGCAGTTGCAGTACACACCTTTAATTCTAGCACTTGGGAAGCATAGGCAGGCAGATCTCTATGAGCTCAAGGCCAGCCTGGAGCTAGTTCCAGGACAAGCTCCAAAGCTACCGAGAAACTCTGTCTCAGAAAACCAAAAAATAATAAATAAATAAATAAATATTAATGTTAGTTGTGGATGATTGTAACTCAGGTTCCATTTCATCAGTGTTCTATCTTGTCCTATTTTCACTCCGAATGGATAATAATACTATAATTTTCCCCCAATCATGCAGATTTCAGGTGTCTACATTATTCACATATAATATCTGTAGTTTGGAATTCATCTTCTTAAAGCATCTAAAATGTTTAACTCTAGTGTTTTTATTAAGAATCCTTTTAGTTATTTTCCTCAAAAGCTAGACATATTTTGAGAAGCTATAAATTAAGCAAGCATAATTCCACTGTCAATATTCAAACTATTCTTAATTTCCTCATAGTAAACACACTGTAGAGAATCTCAAGTTTGCTGAGGTTGGGTGATTTAAGTTAATATTCTCAGAGGTGACTCACCCTAATTTTTTTTAATCTCATCCTGTATCAGTGATTTCACTTCCTTTCCACGTCAGAATTCTCTCACTTTTGTCCATCATATTTTGCTCTGTTTAAGTCATCCTTATACTATCAAATCTGCATAATTCAGCAACATCTTACTTATCGCACTGCTTTCAGTTAAAAATCTGCCAGCATATTTATTCTCAAGCTTTTAATCCTCCTCAAAGGTTTCATATCTGTGCAAAAGACCAAAATGGAGTGTTTGCCCCATTCCATCCTTCTGTTTTCAAAGTTTTGTTTCCTTTTATTCTTTCCCTCAAACCTTATCCAGTCAAATACTCAATCTTTTCCTTGCAGGTTCTGAATTTCACAGATACACTGCCCCTATATCTAAACAGAGTCTGCACTTCTATTTCTTGCCCCCCAAGACCTGAACAATTACACAAAACTGTATTAACTACAACACTGTTTGACCGAAGGCTCAGGTGTATTTCTAGCTCACTCTTACAATTTACATTAATCCTTTTCTGTTAATCTGTGCATTGCCATGAGGCTGTGGCTTACAGGTAAGTTTTTGGTGCCTTTCTTCTTCAGCAGCTACATGTCGTCTCCTTGACTCCATCTACTCTCTCTTTCTTTATCTGTTTGGATTTCCCACCTGGCTTTACTTTGCTAAGCCATTGGCAAAAACAGCTTTTATCATTAACTAATAAAAGCAGCATATAAACAGAAGGGCATCCAATATCATCCTCCCCTTTCTATCTAAATAAAAAGGAAAGTTTTAACTTTAAAATAGTAAAATTAGTTGTAACAAAGATTTATCAAGCAAGAATTAGAGTTGAAATACTTACTATTTGTACTAAGCAAAATTAAAGAAAACACGGTATCATCTATCTTTGTGATTCTAAAGTTTTATATCTAATTTAACTTTTATTATAGCTAAGAAAAGCTGTAACTATAATTATTTGTCTTTAACTCCATCAAAGAACCCAGAAGAATATAATATTGCCTAAGTAGACAGGAAGTGGAATCTAAGCAACTTCCAAAGTTCTAGAATTGACAGAGACATCTCACAGCCTGGACAGTCACCTGAAGTTCATTTTTAATATTGGGGCATCCATCTTGAGCCTATACACAATATCTGACAGACTGTAAAGTGAGACAGTAAATTTGAAGATCTGTTCTGAATTGTACTGGAAAAGTTCATCAGTTGCTTTTTTCTTTGTCCTGCAGAATGTCCGACAATTTTTTCTGTGGAATAGGAATCCAGAAGTACCATCCTGTGTAGTAAGGAGGACTCTTGTTCATTTCCAGGTTTCCCAGACTCCCGAAATAATCACATAGAAATCATATTACTTAAATCACTGCTTGGCCCATCACTTAAGTGTATTGCTAGCTAGCTCTTAGATCTAATATTAACCTATTTCAAATATTTTCTATTTTACCATGTGGTTCATGGTCTACTGGCAAGGTTCCAGCACGTCTGTCTTTGGAGGTGGCTCAATGGCTTCTTCCAGTCAGCCTCCTTTTTCCAAGCATACAGCCTTACCCACCTAGATCTGTTCTGCCCTGCCATAGCTCAAAGCAGTTCTTTCTTAATCAATGGTAATCACAGCGTAAAGTGAGGTATACCACACCACCTAACTTTTTCTGTTCAAAATAAAAGGAAGGTTTTAACTTTAGCATAGCAAAATTACATATAACAAAACAGGAATCAAGCAAGAATTATAGCTTCAATATTTATATCCACTTTATCTTTTATCATAACTAAGGAAAACTATAACTCTAACTATAAATTCTTCAACTCCATCAAAGACTCCAGAAAGATATAAAGATACCTAAGTAAATAGGAGGTGAATTGTAAGCAACTTTCAAGGCTATAGAATTGGCAGAGACATCTCGCTACCTGGACAGTCACCCAAAGTTCCTCTGTATCACTGGGAGATCCATCTTCAGCCTACAGGCCCACAGTATCAGCCAGACTTTTCCATAAAACTGAAAATTTCAGAGACAGTTCCACCTATAATGGCAGTTTGTCAGTCACATTTTCCTGTGCCCTGCAGAATGTATAGCAGACACTTTCAGGAAGCAGGAACCATGAAGGAGTCTTACCTTTAGGCAAGTTTAATAGTCATTTCTCTGTGGGTCCTTCATGTCCAGCTCACCCAGCATACCATCAAGCAGTTCAGACAAGAGCAGTTTCTTGACCAAATGGCTAACCAACTCCAAAAGGGCCTCTTTGATGCTCATCATCCTCTTGTAGTAGATGGGTACTTCCAGGAGCAGATGTGTCTAACTGTCATGAAAAGTCCTAGGTTCTTAAACATTTTAAATATTATATTCTGTAGTCTCTGAAAGGATTGAAGAATGCCTATCCATCTGAAATACATCTCTGCACATCCAAGAAAATCTAACTAACATAACTACAAGCTTGACTATCATAGATTATTATCTATTAACCTATAGTTCTTAATTATACATTGCATTTTTAAATGAGCTGAACAAATACAATACCTTAATCAAGAGAAAAAAATATACAAATAAAAAATTGAATTAAAATTTGTATCAATAAACCAAGATTCATACCAATGCAAATCTCTATAGCATATTCCCCTTTAAATGTAAGCAAACATTTATAGACATTATTTGGGAATATCAGCATAGTTCTTTCCATACTGCTTCCAGCTATTTGTTAGGTGTGGTAATTTTTGGTGGTGTTCATGGAGACCTTTCAGAAGGTCTTGGTCCATCAAATCACATTAATCTGGAAAGGATTCCACAAGTTCTTATCCTCTATGGAAACAAAAGTAGAAACTCTTTTTCAAATCAACGTATCTTTAGATCCATATTTTGAAATCAAGATACCTTTAAAACATATATGTTGGTTTAACTTAGCAGCCTATACAATGAAATGTCTCTCTGTACTTAGCTCAGTTACAGTCAAAAAATTTGAGGAAAACACAATAATTTACATATCTAGACTCTCTGTGTATAGTCCATCTTCATGTGGCTTATTTATTTCTACTCTATTATTTTCAATATTTATTTTACTATCTTTAATCCTTTAATCTATGACTGTCTGTACTCTGTCTCTTTAAAGACTTTATTTTATTAAACTTTTATAACTCTCTATAGTCTTTGTCTTCTTTCTCCCAAACCTATGTACATTTTTTAAACACATTGTGACCCATTTAGAGGTCTTTTTCATCTGAATCTGTCTTTATTCTGTATCTGTACTTCTTTTCTGTCCAGGAGTGCTTCTTAAAATGCTGAGAGCTTCTTAAGAACCTAAGCTTCAGCATTGCTAGGGCAAATACGGTACCGTCTGCTTGCCCTGTCCAGTTCTGTTCTGCCCTGCCATAGGCTCAAAGCAGTTTTTTATTAATTAATGGAAATCCCAGCATAAAGGGCAATTCCACATCAATCCTATCTTTTGGAAAGTTCAGCAATCACTTCTCTGTGGGTCCTGAGTGTCCAGTTCATAAAGCACATTATTAAGCAGTACAGGCAAGAGTAGTTACCTGCCAAATGGCTAACCTTGTGATATTGAAGGAAAATCCATAATGAGTTTCTTTGATGCCCATAAACCTTTGTCAAGTAATTGGTGCTGTCAAAGACAGACATGTTTCAATGTCTAGAATAGTTTAAGTACTTAAAACCGTTTAAATGCCATATTCTGTAGGTCTTTGGGGTATTGAAGATTATCCATCTAACTGAAATATAGTTCTGTATGTATAGAAAACCTAACTCACATAACTATAAATTTGACTATTATAAATGAGTGTCTACTAATCTTTAATTTTAAATTAAGCATTAGATTTTTAAATACCTTAAAGAAGAGTAGAGATATGCATATAACAAAATTGACCTTGATTTTTTATCAGCAAATCAAAGTCAATACCAATGTAAAGTATCCATTTCTATATTATATCCCCTTTCTTCTTTATAAAGACCTTGACTGTGACCATTGAACGTTCGTAATCAACCCCTTTTAAATGAAAACAAACATTTGTAAACAATCATTTCGAAATTTTTGGCATAGTTTTCTCCAAACTGCTTTCTGCTCTTGGTTGTGTAAAGTATTTTTAGTGTTCACAGAAAACTTTGGGTGGGGGATTGTCTTGTTCTATCAAACCACATTAGCCTGAAAGAAACCCACGGGTTTCTATTCTCTGTAGAAACAAAAGTAAAATCTCTTTTCCAAAGTAAAATCTTATATATATATTGGTTTACCTTAGAATATCATACCATACAATGAAATGTTCTGTATTTGGCTCATTCACAGTAATAACATTCAAACAAAAGACAAAATTATTCATAATATAGACTCTTTGTGTTTTTTCTATTTCTACATGTCTATATTTTACTCTAGTTCTTTAATTATATTTTTAATTTTTGGTTTTTGAGACAGTATTTCTCTGGGTAGCCATGTCTGCCCTTGACCTCACTGAGATCTGTTTTTTTCTACTTCCCCAATGTTGAGATTAAAGACATGTGCCATTACTCCTGACTACTTTATTTTTTACATATTTCTCTATTCTTTTATTTTTCTCTCGCAAGCCTATGTATATTTTAAAGCACACTGTAAAGTGTTTAGAGGTCTTTTTTTTTTATCTGCATCTGCATTTACTGTATATCTCTATCTTTTTCTTAGCACATGAATCTAATTTGCTAAATAGAATAGTTAGGATTAAAATCATGGATTTGGCAGATGGGTCCGCCCCACTCCTTCTTTTCCTGAGAGTCTAGCTTCATGGCAGAGATAGTGGTGAGAACCACATTTTTTTTTTATCACAACTCTGTGAAGTTTCTAGATCCATGCCTCCACCAAGAAGCATGCTAGTGACTGCTCATGAACACCATTTAAGTGGCAGAATCTCTTCAAAGATCTATTGGGATTTTACTGCTAATGTTGAGTCAGGAAGCTTCTCTTCAAGGATCCATGCCTTTGCTTATCACTAGCAAACAGAGCTTACCTCAGACAATGCCTCAACCACAAACTTGTGCTTGACTTTTTTCTTTTGTTTCTCTAGAATCCCCTTTTTAAAAAGAAACTTTCTCAGGCTTTATGTGGAAACTCTTGCCAAATGTTTGGGCACTATTTTGTAAACAGAGTCTGCACTTTCATTTTCCAGCCCCTAGACCCAAATAATCATGCAGAAATTATATTAATCACAACACTGTTTGACTGATGCCTCAGGTGTATTTCTAGATAGCACTTACAACTTAAATTACCCATTTCTATTAATCTGTGTATCATCATGAGACTGTGGCTTATGGTAAGTATCTGGTGTCTCTCTCCTTTATTGGCGACATGACATCTGCTTGAAACTACCTACCCTCTTTATCTCTGTTCAGATTTCCCACCTGACTTTACTCTGCTAAGCCATTGGTCAAAAGATCTTTAGTCATTAATCAAAAAGAGCAACACGTATACAGAAGGACGTACCACATCACCTAGAAATGCTGTACTCTCAGTAACCTCATGAACAATTAAGAAATACTATTCAGAAATAATATTGTTCTGACACTTCACAAAACAAGTGATGCCACTGATGGTTGGACTCTACAAATACAGTGTAAATCTAATTCTCAGGGCTTCAAATTCTTTCTGTTCTAAACAATGTAGATAGCTGGAATACTTATAGGACATGAGATTACATAAATATGAATTTTGTATATATTTTGAAATTAGTATTTATAAAATTTTAATGTTTCCTTATAACTTATTTAATTTAATATCCATATATATTTAATTTTTTCTTTTTACATAACTCCGTTTTACCTAAAGAATCTAGTTTAAGGTTAAGTAGATTACCTCAAATGTATATTATAGAAAGTGGAACAGGATAGGACACCAAGAAATCCACTGGCCAATCTAAGGCCTCCTCATTTTTGAAGATGCCAAAAGCATGCAATATTACAAATGATGCTTACAAAACTTGTTATATACTTTCAGAAAAATGATATTCAATTCTTATCATTCACCTTACACAAAAATACACTTGAATTTGATAGAAAGACAATTTAAAATTTAGAATATTTAAACTGCTGGGAAAAAACATGGAGAATAATTCAAGATATTGGGGCATGCAAGTAGTTTCTAAAAGAAAATTCCAGCAACACATGATCTAGACCCACCAAACAAATCTAATCAAAAATGGTTTGTATAAGAAGAGAAATCAGAGAAACAGACTTGCAAAAGAAGAATAGAAAAATCTGTACTGCTTATACTTCATATAGGGGTCAATATTCAGAATTTACAAAGAAGTGTAAAAGTTAAATATCAAGAAAACAAATTCCCAAACAACAAATGGACTAAAGCAATGATAAAAGAAAAATATTCTTTTCAAGACAAGAAAAACATATGAAAAAATAACTATTTTAAAAGTTTCCAATAATCCTAATCAACAAGGCAAGACAGACTAAGCTACTTTGAGATACTGTGTAACATGATGGTCCTGCTTGTTGGGTTTTCTTTCCTGCCCGGTACCCCACAGTCGGCAAGCCCCAAAGAAAATCACACAGAGAATCAACATTAGGTTATAAACTAACTGGCCCATTAGCTCAGTCTTCTTACTAGCTCTTGTAACTTATATTAACCCATTGTTCTTATCTATGTTAGCCACATGGCCGGTACCTTTTCTCAGCCAGGACAGCTTACATCCTGCTTCTTATATGGACTGCGCAGGAGTGCCAAGGGAGCTTTCTGCTTCTCAGAATTCTCCCGTTCTCACCTCTACTTCCTATCTGGTTTTTCCGCCTATATTTCTTGCCTGGCCAATAATCATTTATTTAAAACATGATTTACAGAATACAGAATTGTCCCCCACCATTCCTTCTTCCCAGCCGTTCTCATCACCCTGCCTCTACTTCCTATCTGGTTTTTCTGCCTATATTTCTTGACTGGCCAATCAGCATTTTTAAAAACATGATTGACAGAATACAGAATTGTCCCCCACCTACTGCTTCATCTTAGAATGACTATCATAAAAAATCCTACAATGATTGTTCAAAAATGTGTGAGAAAAGAGGTAATGTTTATTTATTGCTAGTGGGGTACAAATGAATACCAACATTAGGAAAATCACTTTAGAGGCTCAGCAAAAATCAATATAATTACCATATGACCCAGCTATGCAACCCACAAGCATTGCTAATTTTTTTTTTATTTCCTTGACAAAACACTATAAAAAAGGCAACGTATAAAACTAGCATTTAATTGGGTTTTCAGTTCCAGAGGCTGAGGATCCATGATGGTTGAATAAAGGCATGTTGGCAAGAACAGCTGGGATTCACCTCTCAAACCTTTAGCAAGGAGACTGAGAGGACTGATTCAAAATGATATATTTTAAAACCTCAAAATTTGCCCCTGATGACATACCTCCTCTAGCAAGTCTCCCATTCTAATTTTTCCCAAACAATTCTACCAACTGGGAATTAGTTATAATGATTTATATTAGGTAAAGTGATTCAAATTCAGAAAGAAAAATATCTTCTTGTTATTTCTCATATGTGAATTCTAGCTTACAGCATGAACCTGTATACATTTAAACAAATGTGGGAATTAAATCAAGAAATTGGGAAAGAAGGCAAGAGAAAGTAATATCAGGTGATGATAAAGGATGGCAGGTAGGATAAAGAACACGTGAAACATAAAAGAGATATAAATCCACTGTTTTCTAGTTTTCAAGGTGCTTAAATGAGTTCAATTTGATTTGCCTTGAAGTAGCAAGAAGCACTTTTGTTTTCCTGAAGATGCCAGTATGCATTATTCCTCTGAGACAGTGGCTGCATTATATGGTCCTTTATTTTTAACCCATTGACCATCAGGGCTCTAAAAACTCATCAAGACTAATAACTGAGTTCTTGTGTGACATTGATCTACTTAGGAAAAGTGATGTTTTTTTGAAATTAGTTCTGGAGCAAGGTGTTCTGCAACCTTTTTTCTCTCTTCTATTTAAACTCATTCTACTGAAAAGTTATTTAAAGTGTGAATTTTATTGTCATTCCTAAAGCATAGCAATAAAAATCAATGTATCCATTTTAAAAATATTTTACATCTAGGAACATTTGGTTACTAATAACAAATATAAAGATAATAACAGTATTGTAAAGAATAAAATGTAAGTCAAATGTCTGCTTTTAGTTGCTGTCAATTTTTTCAAATTTCAAATTTGCTCTATTTTGTGAAAAAGTAAATTAATAAGAGACTTCCCCTAACAAAATGCTTTTCTACATATTTCTTCTTATACATAGATGACTCCTGTAAACTGACTTGTGAAAATGGAGGGAGGTGCATCTTAAATGAGAAGGGGGATCTGAGGTGCCTCTGCTGGCCCAGTTACTCAGGAGGACGGTGTGAAGTCAACCACTGCAGCAATTACTGCCAGAATGGAGGAACCTGCATACCATCCTCTCTAGGTAAATTCCTGACCATATGATGTATACAAATCACTTGCATTTTGTTAGTGCATGAAACGTATGAGTTAAATAAAGCGTGGTAATTTTGATGTAGCTAAAGTCATAATGAATTAAATTTAAAAATAATTCAACAAAATCAAAGACATTTATTTATTTCATCAAAGTTCAGTTTGCAAAATTACCAATAGTAATGGACACTGAGCATTTTGCTTAAACAAAGATCAAAATAACTAGCATTACCAATGCCTTTTAATTTTCACTTTTCGGTCATATAATTACACATACACACAGAATCTTTAAAAATAAAATAATCCCATATATTATTTGAATACATATTTTATTTGAGTTAATTTTCTCCTTCCACCTTTATTGCATGGTATCTTTCTGTGTTCTTTGACCCAGTTTAAATTGATATTTGTGCATACCTTTTTTTTTTTGCAGGTGGATATCCAGTTTTCATGACACACTTTATTAAATAGAATATCTTATTTAGTGCATGATTGTTTGACATTTTAATAAAATTTATTTTTTCATGGCTGCATTGGTATATCAGGGCGTTTTGATTGCTTTCCATTGATCTACATGTATGTTTCTGTGAAAGGACCATATTGCTTTCATCACCATAACTATTTAGCTTAACTTGAGGAGGCCAGATAATGTATCTGTGTTTGTGTGTGTGTGTGTGTGTGTGTGTGTGTGTGTGTGTGTGTATTATACTCATTCATTTCTGTGGGTGTTAGCATCTCTGCATGTAGGTGTTAGAGGTAAACCAAATATTCTGTTCTCTGTCTTATTCCTTGAATAAGGTCTCTTTACTTACCACAACTTATCATTTTGGCTATACTAGCTGACTGTGAGGCTCCAAATTTACCTGTCTCCACTTTTTCAGTGCTGGTTTTATAGGCACACACTGCCATGTCATGCATTCATATGTGATAGCTGAAGATTTAAACTTGGGTCATCTTCTTGTACAGGACCTGTGGGACCTCTTGCTTGCACTTTACTTGTTAAGCTTTGTTCCTAGCTCCATGGCTCCGGACTTTGGTATTTGGAGGATTTTAATCACTAATTCAATACCTTTGATTTTTATGGGTCTGATTATGTTGCTTATATATTATTATACATTCTTTATACATAAATGTTTATAAATTTTCCCATTTCTACTATAAATCAAGTCAGTATAATATCATGCTTTAAAATATTCCCTTCTAAACTTATGTATTTTGTTAGAGTATGTTTTGACAATTCCCCTTTTGGTACTAATTTTATAAATTTAGATTCTTTTTTTCTCTTTTTCTATCTTGTTCACCTTTTTTCATGGTAATGCCTTCCCATGGTTCCTATGTGGATGGTATATAACTAGGGTTTGGATCAAACTTAAATATAACATGACAGTTTTATATAACAATAATAATTAAAGAGAGAAAATATCAGTAATCAAAGGAACAAATCAGAGTTAGAGTTTTTTATGTAGTATGCATTTTTTCTCATTCCTTAATTTTTCTAAAATATGTGTCACTGTAATGAAACATATGACTATATTCATATAGTGAAATACTCCAAAATTAAATGTTTTTAATTTATTAAATCAAAAAGGATATACTAGTTCATTTCTATGATCTGTTCATAGGATGATGAGTTTAAGTTAAGACTTGCCTTAAAAAATCTATGGAAACTAGGATCAGGCATAGTATTTGACAATTATTCTTTCATATGAAAATAGAGGATAATCTATGAAACTCTTTACCTACTATGGGTATCTCATACGATATTTATGGAATTAACAGCTATATTTGCATTTAGTATTATTTTCAAGACTACTTGTTCCTTAAGGTTGAATTTTTGTTGCCTAGTTATTTCCATATTTTCACAGTTGTGTCTGTTAGTTAGATATGTAGCATTACATGAAAGTAAACCAGGGTATGGACAAAATTCATTTAGTGGAATAAAGCAAAAGGATTTATAAATTTTGATAAAATCTAAATACTACTAATACTGAAATTAGTTTTTAGGTTTGCTGAGCTTAAACTGGATAAAATGTAACAGGGCTTACTAAAAATGACCAAAAATGAATGTGAATATTAAGCAATGAGATACAGTTTGAATTGTTCAATTTAAATGAAAAAGGACTCTAGGAGGAGAATGCTAGAAAATAGATTCTATGAAGGCAGAAATGAAAACTCAGGGAGAGCGTTAAGTGAGGAAGACTTACGACATTAACACAAAAGAGAGCGGGATAAGATAATTAGCAGCATTGGGGTACTTGAGAAAGCCATGAGAAACGTGCAAACTTAGAAGCTTTAGTTTAATTGGACTCACTCTGCACAGGGAATAATGCTCTCCAAGAAGCCATAGTCTATCCAACAAAAATCACAGCTTCGAGTTGTTCGTTGTGGGAGTCCTAGAGAACCTCAGTATGATGCAAGTCCTTGCAATTGCTCTTGGTTGCCTGCCCGATAGTACTCCCTGGGATATGAAGGTTTGTTTTTATCAAAAAAATCTTTCTTCAAGGGAAGAAAAGGTAATTTTTCTGAAAATAACAGAATTAGAATCTAAGTGCTGTATGGTTTTTGGTGCCTGGGGACAGTGTGGACACCTGCTTTTATTTTAAAACATCCATGGTATACAAGAAAGCTCCAAAGTCATATTTGTTCCTTCTCTGAGTGGCTTTCATGGAGGGATTACTCAGCACAGATGTGGATCTCCCTCTTCTTTCAAACCTGTGTCATTTGCTTTTTTCATTTTTTAAACATATTTATTTAATATTCACAAATACAAGAAATGTGTGATATAATTCACTCCCCTTCAATTCCTCTGCTACTCCCTCCCATAGCTTTTCTTTCACAACTTCTTCTCATGTGCTCTCTGCGTCTTTGAACTGTTGCCTGCATGTACCAGGGTGTGGGATCATCTACAAGAGTGTGTGTAGCCTCTGAGAGCTTGACTCCCTGAAGAAAACTGGTCCCTCTTGAAGCAGTCATCAGATATCAACGGATTCTCAGATGGGGCAGAGCTGCTGATCCATGCCGGGAATTTGTATAGCTTAACCTTCTAGATATGAATAAATCTTAGACATGTGGTCTCAGTTGTGGATTCATATGTGCAATTACACTTTTCGTAACAGAAAATGTTATTTCATTAGAAACACATACTCTCTTTTATTTAGTGTGTCTGAGTCTTGACAGGAGGATTATGATTTCAATGTCCCATTTAAAACTGAACACGCCACAGTCTCTTATTCACTGTATGTTGATCAGTTGTGGGTCTCCCTGTTAATCACTATTTACTGCAAAAAAACAAAAAGCTTGTCTGTTTAGAGTTGAGAGATGAACTAATCTATAGAAATAAATATAAGAACAAAGGGTATAACTTATTACTTTGCACATTTAACAAAAAAAAAATAGCTCTTGGTTTCTGTTTTCCACGAAAGCCTATAACCTAGGCTCTAATGTTTTTGGCCCAGTTACTTGTACCAGACCTGGGTTCCATCTATGTGGAGTAGGTTAAAATTGAATCAGAAAGTGGCCAATTGTTCCCATAACTTCATGCCACTATTGTCATTTTTTTTTTAGCGTGGGTATCTCTTGCCAGGTCAGTTATCATTGTTCTCTATGTTCACAGCTGGGTAAAATTAATGAAGATTCCGTAGGCCTCATAGTATATGTAGTTCCTTCCTGCACTTTCAAAGCTAACCATTATAAATTAAACTTCAAAGTCAGTACCTACTGGATTTCTCCTTGTCAAATATCTCAACCATATGGGGGCTAGAGCAATACAGGTTTGCTCTCAAGTTCTCAAGGGAAACCAGGAGAAATGGCTATAGCCTGTAATGTTTGGGAAGATGCTGTCTAGAAGACCAAAAGATCTAGGCAATTAAATAAAAATTCACTATCTTTAGTATTTGTATTGGATTACTTATGTTCCCTATTGTTCTAACAATCTTTAGCTTTTATACTTTGTCCACTATTACTCTAGGCTGTGTCTCAGTTGCATTGTTCTTAGCATGAGTTATTTCTTTTTAGCCATGCATGAACTCTTAGTAAAACAATGAAATAATTCATTTTCTGACATAATTTTGTTTTCTGTAGTTGCCGTATTGGAACCTCATCAGTTTCTTCACTTAACACCTCGATTTGTTTTCTTTTTCTGTCTTTATTTTCACACTTATTTGCCAGATGAAATATTTTCTTTTCATATCAAGAATCAATAGGGAAAGAAAAGTTTGCTACCACTGTAAAGAAACCTTCTGCTATTATTCAGTAAATTATTTTTGGGAACAAAAACTCATTAACTGGCTCAGCTATAATAATGTATAGCCCTCTTCCCCTTGTTTGGAGCATTGATAGACATTCATCTACCACCAGAAAGCATTTATAAATAATTTATTTTTAAAGTGGTGCTATTCACTATATAAATAAGCATGACTTTCTTTATCTGGACTGAATTTCCAGTATATTTTTTAGTGTCTTTTAAAAGATGAAGCATTCTTTCTAATTACTTAAAACATTGAAGAAGTTTATTTTTTCTTGAATATTTTGTTCCTTCCAAATACCGCTTTAAATATAGGCTATTTACTTGAGAGTTTGCCTCTGGAAGCAACTTATTCTTACTCTTTCAGCAGCCACTGACCTCTGGTAGGTCTCTAGTGTTGAAATATGTAAAATTTCATATTCATATTGGAATCCACTGATCTTGTAACCATACTGCCCTTGATTCAGGAACATATTGTTGAGAACTCTTAGATGCATTTTCCTTGAAATTTACCATACAGAAAGAAATAAAACCATGAAAAATATGTGCCACCCTTTGAATAAAATCTATTACAATATAGATACCAATTTGATCATTATCATATTTAAAGCCTTAATAAGCCTTATCTCATGTACTTCTCAGGGAATTTTATTTTACCCCGAGATTATCAATGCTTAAGGCTCCGATGGTACAGACATTCTTTTATGCTGTCAGATGAATGGTTGTGAGCCATGCTTGAGCCCTGAGACTGAACCCCCTTGATGCCATTTATCTTGTGTATTCATATCCATGTGTTTTCTCTAGATGCCTTCCTTCTCACCGTGTCTGCCACTGCAGTTCATGCTTAGTGAAAGACCAGGCAGAGACATACTACTTCTTTATGCAACATGGAAAGCAAGCAGGAATGTTTGCTAATAATGATAGATTATTTTCTAACAAAAGAATGAGGGAAAATATACAAAGATGATCCAGGGAATGTTCTGCTATGTGATATTCACATTAAACTGCTAAATCATTTATTATTTAGTAGGCTACCAGTAATTTGTTTAACAAGTGAAAATATCAAATTTATACCAATTATAACCCAGTGGATGCATATGTCCCAGTGGATGCATAATGTTTAGTACTAAACATTAGGATGTTTATTTGAGTTAAATAAAATACTTTGTTAATAGATTTAACCATTATACATGATATTTCTCTTTTAAATTCATTAAAATGTCTTCCTGAAACATGTGTCAGCTGATCCTTTTTGCACAGTCAGCAGTGGTGGCACATACCAACAAATTATGATTATTTGAATTTTATAACAAAAATAACATCTCTGACACTCTAGATGAGTTGAGAAAAAGTAATTGAAAAAATTAGAAACACATGAGAAAAAAAGAACAGTGTACAAGCACAGTTATTCATAAACAATCCATGATCTGACCCAAATGAATGTTAGATATGTTCATTTTATGCTTCCTTGGATATACAGGCTGACTGAGATTGAAAGGCTCTTGGTAAAATAAAGTCACAGTACAAACTGTAGACAGACCTTTCCCGGGAATCTGGTGTCCTACTTTTTATCTACTGTCATTTGTTCCATTTAAGGATGACGGCATGCTTTTGTCTCTTTTGTTTCAATAGGAAGACCCACCTGTATCTGTGCCCTGGGCTTTACTGGACCCAACTGCGGCAAGCCAGTGTGCGAAGATTCTTGTCACAATGGAGGGAGCTGTGTGGTGACTGCAGGGAACCAGCCTTACTGCCACTGCCATTCAGACTACACTGGAGACAGATGCCAGTACTGTAAGTTAGCTGTCCTCCCTCAGCTTGCCAGTAGCACGTTTTGATGTTTGCATTAAGTACTACCATGATTCACACCTGGACTCTCTTTCTTCTCTTTTCACTTTAGCCACACACTATTTTTTTTTCCAGTTCATACTCCTGTTACTTAAGATCCAATAAGTTTTATATTTTCTCTCTCCTTGTCTAAGAGATCTGTTGTTTTCTTTCCCAGGTTAAGTTCAAAGGCCCATTGTTATCATCATTTCCATATTTGCATACTGAACGCCCTACTTCTTTCTTCTCCTGGTAGCCTGTAAGAATCATCATCCTTTCCTATCCCCCACCTCTTTACCGTGGCACAGAGGGCTACAGTTAGAGAAAATCCAGAGGTGTTCCTGCTTGTCTCAACATCTGCTGCCTGGACAGAACCAGAATCCTTTCTCCAGCTTCTTAGTCATTTCTCTGTCTAGCCAGGTCTCTCTGAAAAAGACAAACCCCAAACATCCCTTGCCAGTCACAACTTTATTTCCCTGTGCTCATCTTCTCTTTTATCTGGTAACAGCATTCTTTCAAAATATCTTTGTTGTCATATTCCTCTGTCTCTGTTCCTCCATTGACTTCCCTTCTGCCAAGACCCTATCTTTACTGTACTGTAGAACCAGCTCTTAGGAGACTCAAGTTGATGATTTTGCTATGCCCAGTGGTCAAGTCTCAAATCTTTCACAAATTTATTGACCTTCTTTTTCTAAAGACATTCTTCCTTCATCTTAATAGGCACTATTCTTGTCTCTTCTCATTTTATTTTTGTTGCATTTTTGCTTATGAAGACTAGTCCAATTAACTATTGCTTCCTTGCTTGCTGAGTGTAAAATGTTTTCTTGTGCAAACTGTTCTGACTGAAAGTACTATCCTCATCTCCACTTCCTCTATTTCCAAATATTCATGATTCCTATGCAACTTCTCACAATTCACAAAAAACCCAATGACTTCTCAAAATAATGTTTTTAAAGCATCATTTTTCTATTCTGAGTACATAGTAATTAAATATTTTTGAATGTTTCATATGTACAAATAAATTTGGCAATGAATGTACAGATGATGTTACTTATCTGATCTGCAGGATTTTCTTTTTCTTTTTCTTTTTTTCTTTTTTGGTTTTACGAGAAAGGGTTTCTCTGTAACTTTGGAGCCTGTCCTAGATATTTTTACTCCCTCTCTTTGCCACTGGTGTATATTATCAAATGCCAGTCACATTTGTATGTTTTATGTAAAACAAAATCTCATTTTATTTTAAACACATCCATTGAAATTTTATATCTACATGTACTCAGATAATTGTTTTTTTCATGTTTTTTCTATGATTCTCTTTGTTCTACAATCTAAACATAGCTTTGCTTTTGTTCCCCAGCCTCTCAGTCCCAAATAATCACACAAATGCACATATTAATTACAGAATGTTTGGCGAATAACTCAGGCTTAATACTAATTACCTCTTACAATTTCAGTTAAATCATTTCTACTAATCTACATTTTGTCACGTGGTTCCATGACTTTTTCTGTTCTCTCAAACATCTTGCTTCCCTGGCGATTAGTTCACATCTCTGACTCTCCCCTTACTTCCTCCCTGTATCTTCATTTGGCTTTTCAGCCTGGCTTTATTCTGCCTTGCTATTGGTCAAAATAGCTTTATTATTATTCATTGGGGGCAAAACATATTCACTGTGTCAGAGGGATTATCCCACAGCACTAAAATGTACTAGGTATTATTTTTTAATCATGATTTCAAGAATACAGCACTAATGCAGCCTACAGAGTCTTTTGGGTGGCGCTCATGTATATATTTTAGTTAGAGGCACAATCAGAACCAGACAATCAGTCTTCAGGACCCAACCCTTAAATTTACTTAATATTTCCCAAAGCATACCTCACGTCTCTGGCCAATGAAGGAGGCACAGGGAACAGTACAGAACCAAGCTGCCTATACTACTTGATATAATTATCCTGCCTCATGAATTACAGTGGGACCATATTTGCAGCAGTAAGGAAATGGTTAACAATTGCTCTCCATTTCCTTTCTAAAAGTTCCTTTCTTCTCCTATATAGGTGTTACTACACTAGGCCTACTGTCATTTAACTGTTGTATGTCCCAGGACAGCAATACATGAAAACACAATCCAGTTACACTCACGTAATTTCATCCACAACCTCACTACTCCATCCCTCTCCCATCAAGCCCAGCAGAGGATGCCAGTGTAACTGCTTCCTCTGAAGGCACTAATTTCTTTTATGTTCAAAAATTCCTAAAATCTGTAATGAGTTCTAGGAGCTGCTGTCTCTCACAAGGTGCTGAGTTTTTAACTCTCTCTTGACTCTTGTGGGGCCACAGCCATGACTATCCTCCATCTAAACACAACTTCTCTGGCATTGAGACTATATCCAGTCCTTACTAGTTTGAACTGACATCTACCTCTTTCAACTCTGTTTTTTGTGTTTCCTTTCTTTGTTTACTTTGTTATTTTGTTTATTGTATCTTTTTCAGATGTGAAGGTTTTTTGAAATCAGCCTTGCAGCAACTGCTGATAAACAAACAGATAGTAATTTCACAGAAAGCATATTTATGAAAGTGGATGAAAAAGTTAATTAAAGGACATTCAACATATTATATGAAAAATGTCTGTTCTATATGTGGTTAATCCATAGCTGTTATGTATGTCTGTATGGTGTTCTTGATATATTGTTTTAAAGTATCTTGTATATTCGAAACTGACCCAAACTCATACATTTAAGCAAGAATGACCTTGAAGTTGTTATAGGATGTTACTCCTCCGTGCTATTTTCAGACTGCTCAGACTATAGGAATGTCCCACCACACTCCATTTGAGTTCAGTTTTTAAAATTTCTTCTTTATTCATTATCTTATACAAATTGATGTGTAATACTCTATAAGATTTTTTTAGTTTTAAATCAAATAATTAGAATTCTTGATTCTCTTTGAACTGCCCTAAAAATGCTATATAGCCATCATTACAGAATTTTGCATTCTCCAAAGAACAAATTCAGTTAACTTGCATCTTAATCGACAACTTAATAGAATCACAGTGTGTTGCAGCCCGCTGCTTTACCAGGCTGTGTTATGATTTTAACCTTACTATTAGCAGTCTGAGTGCTTCCCGCCTTTTACTGCAAAACACTTATTTAAATTAACCAATTAATCCTCAGACAGAGGTTAAATAAGTTGCCCAGGGTCTTGAAGTAGGTAGAATTAGACCCCAGGAGTTGTTGATCAAGATGTCAGCTAACATCCCGGAGAACATTGATGCTGTTCTCGGGCTTCGCCATTAAAATGACAAATTCAGCATCCAAGGAATTGTAATAGATTCAGAACCCATCAGTGTGAGTCAGCACAGTTCAGTGGACCCAGTGTTTTGTCAAAAGTGTATCTGGCATATACAACACTCCCGCCAGTAAATGAAGGAGTGACAGAGTGGCTCATTATGGCACCTAATTATAGGCTATTAGTGGGAGGTAAAACATCACTTCTTAGTTGTGCTGAGTTAAAAACGTTTCACATCTTCAGCAGCAAGGTACATTTCAGAGGTTTGAATGCAAATTAATTTCAGCAGTAATAATATAGGGAAAATATAAAGTAACAAAGCTAAAATGTGATGTTCTTTAAGTTATTTGCTTAAGAATACATAGAGCTGAGTTTTCATATATGTCTGCAGCCAGGAATCCCGCTATCAATCAAAGCAAAAAGGCATAGCATTGTGCATTTAAATTGAGCTGTCATTTGTGAAATCAACACTATCCGAGGTTATTTTTAATTAAAGGACAGTAGCACTAAGACTAAGCTGTCCATTAAGCCAGCTTACTCTCAATGACATTCAAAGAGCATGTGCGTGACTCCTTCTGACATATTATCAGGACAGAAATGACAAACTGTGCCTCTGAGGCTGAAACAATTGCTCAAATTTTAAAGGCTAAGGTTTCCAAGCAAAGGAAGTTTAGATTACAGCATTGAGAATCCTAAAAGTAAGGCAAAGATATAATATTATTGGTGTTAGAAGTATAGTTTTAAAGTAATTTTTAAACAATGTCTGAGCTGCGGACATGATCCTTTCGTATTGCTGTAGTCAGATGATGCTTAGCACCGGTCTTCAATGAAGTATTGTGCTGTAGTCAGCAGATAAGTTCCCATGGTGCCCCCCCTCCATGTTAGACTCTGTGTGAACAGTTGTGTCAACTCTTTCCTACTGCCAGCTAAGAATCTGCTGTGGTGTTCCGGAAAGGAAATAAGATGTCATGGAAGAGGTTCATGAAACAGGGGGCCGTGCTAACCCTGCTCACAGAAAGAGCCCAAGATCCATTGTAAAGCTTTCTTCCCAGAAGTGGTATCTGAGGGGGCCTGAAGAGTAGGTCGTCAGATGAGAGGGAACATCATGAGGGGCAGCATATGAAGAAGAAAGGAGGTGAAGTCCTGTGGAGGACTTTGGGGTACTGACATTGGCAGAGTGTTCAGTGCAGTAATCACACCCTTACATGCCAAGACATTAAGAGACATGAAACTTCTGTCAATGCCCATAGTACCTTTGAGATGAATATTATCAGTTTATTTTCCAAGTCTCCAAACTCAGATTTGGGGATTTTCCCTTATATTATTTGTTAGAGAGTATAAAATCTGAAAATCGTATGACTCTTAAATCAGGCTTTTTTTTTATATACAGTATTCCGCCATTTGATGCCCTGCCCACAAAGTGACATATAGTAACCTGGTCTTTCAGGTTTGCTAAAAAAAATAGAATTTTTTAATTTGAGTTATTAAGATGAAAGCAAGCCTATATAGAGAAAGACCTACAATAACCAGGAAAAATTATAAGAATATTTTCAGCTGTTCCTTATTATTAAAGACGAATGGAAACTGAGACCATAACTGGAACACAATTGTCGCAGAAAGTGGAGTGGCCCTACAATCATGAAGAACTTCCATGTCTGTCACATTTTAAGTTTCTTCACAGCAGTCAGAGTTGCAGTGGTGTAAGTTCTTAAGCACAGTGCACCTGGTGTCTTGGAATTCTTTTTCTCTTGATAAGAAGAAAGCAGCATCTTCATTCACTCACGTTCTGGATTCAGTCTGCATTAGAAACATGCCCCTAGTGTCTTCTTTCTAACTTTAAAACACAACCTTTGCCTCTTTGCCAATCCTTCCTCCAGCTGTTCATGTCCTTTTTTCATTACTTGGGTTCACTATGCTGTTGGCTGTCTGTCTAATGCAGTACTCTGTCATTCTAGCTTTCTATTGTCCTGGGAACTTTTACACTTTTCAATTGTATTGTCACTATTCATATACTTGACTGTCCCACTAGAAGTGACAGCTTGCCTGGGAGGGGGGAATTTATCAGCTCTGATAGAGGGTCAGTGGCTGGAACCTGAATGAGTGTGCACAGAGATGCTGTCTCTAACTTTCATGAGTAGGAAAAGAATAGGTCCCTCAGAAAATCTGTGAGCTTGTACAAAGACGATGCCTTCAGTGTTTATGAGCATACACAGAGCTAGTGCCCGGAGCATTTGTGAATACGTGTAGAATACCACCAAAGCTAATATTCCTGTGTCCATCCAGTAAGGAGCAGGTATTTTCTGTGTTCTGGTAAAATTTCACTTCAAGGAAGAGCAAGGTTCTAAGATAATTTTCCATACAAGATCTTTAAGATTCACATCTTTAATAAAGAGGTGCTCACTCTCCCCTC
>JAQHUG010000182.1:4101378-4112762 GCA_028555095.1 Dicrostonyx torquatus
AATTTGGCAGCTCGGTCTAGTGCTCTGATACAGGGCTCTACCTGGATGAAGGCTCTATGGTGATATTTAAGACATTCATTGAGGGAATGTGATTGTTTAGAAAGAGGAAGGACAGAGATGAGAACAAGGAAAGAGATATCTTGACTCTAGAGAAACTCCCAGGAATTCACAAGAATGACTCCAGCTAAGACCCTAAGCAATAAAGGAGAGTAGGCCCAAACTTTGCCATGAAGTCAGACTGAAGCATAATAATTCTAATGTGATATTAATAGTTTATTCAATGCCCTTTGTTGAACTATGAATGTTCAAGAGGTATCAAAATACTTGAGGGAAGCATTTCTTGATCATGACGAAACATATTTGTAATGCTTTGAAAGATTAGATGGTAACATTTCACTCTGGAGGAGGTTTGTTTAGCACTCACATAGAACTGAAGAGAATCATATTTCTCTAATATTTTTCTTCCATGAAGCATCAGCCAATTGTGTTCAGCTTTTCTTGGTATTCTTTCTATCTGCTCACCAAATGTTCTATTGGTCTAGGGACACAAAGAGGTGGAAAGTGCAATAGTGACTGGCTTCTAAGGAAATCCCAAGCATTTCTGTGCATGTCCAACCACACTTGTGCTGCTCATTGAGAGGAAAGTTAAGGAATTTAAGCTCTGCAAGTTAGAATAAAAAGAGCTTATCAGCTAGCATTGCATCAATATAAAACTTATCTAGCAGGATTAATTGAATCCTAACATAGAAATAGAAAGGAATCAGAGCTTTATCAGAGAAGTCTCTTTTGTATATTGTACAAGCTGATTTTAGAAATTATTTTAACTACCATGTGACTATTTTCACCTAAGCACAGTAACAACATTTGTAAATCTGAAAACAATATCCCAGAGAATCATTTAAATGTTTGGTTGTTCCTTCCTTCTAGATGTGTGCCACCACTATTGTGTGAATTCTGAATCATGTACTATTGGGAATGATGGAAGTGTTGAATGTGTCTGTCCAACACGCTATGAAGGACCGAAATGTGAAATTGACAAATGTATCCGGTGCCATGGCGGACACTGTATTATAAACAAAGACAATGAAGATATATTTTGCAAGTAAGTAAGCATCTAGTTTAGTTTATAGCAGCTCTATGCAAAACACACATAGTTCAGAAACTTTTTAATCAAAAGTTCTGAGGGTCCAACCATTAATTTTTTTAAAGCTAGAGATGAGATTCAAGTAAGCTCACTCTTCAACAATTTTGCAAATATTTGAAGAAGATGAACATCAATGGTAGTATCAGATTATTCCAAAAATAAAATTATAGCCAAGAAGCAAGCAATAGTGAAAATATTAAAAATCCTATATGTAGAGCTTAAGATATGACCAAGTTTGCCTACCAAGGGTTTAATTTTCAGTAAATGCAGAATAATGAGGAGAGGGAAGAGGAGCAGAAGAAATAGATGGTTGTGGGAGACATGGAAGAGACTAAAACAGAAGGGAACAGCAATAATGGGTACTTAGGGTATCTGCAAGTGATGGCTCATGAATCCAAGACCATCATGGTATATAAAGGCCAGGGACATTGCACAAAAGGTAAAGGAACTAGGCCTATAGCCACATATATTTTAAAGCATTATTTGTTTTAGTGCTACATTCAATATAGTGAGATAGGAGGAACCCATAAAATTGTAGGACAAGTTATACCATGTGAAGTTAACCCCCAAATCCACGTTTTAGGAGAGAACCGACACCCAAACATTTTCTGCTGACCTCCATACCCAGACCCTCTTGTTGGAATAATGGATGCAAGTATGTGGAATGTTCAGTGTATGTTTTCTCATAAATAATAATTTTTCATTAATAAACACAGTGAGTAGAATGGAATTTTTTAGATTCTTTTTCTGATTAAGAGTCTTTTCTTTTGAGATTATCTTTCTATTTTATGGTTTGAGTTGAACTTTCTGGAGAGAAGAAATATATATCTTCAATGGACATAGGCACTAAGCTTTTTCTTTTTCTACTCTGACTTTGGGAATTTCTACCTAAAACAAGTATATGAATTATGGGTTCTAGGAAGCAGAGTAGATATGTTCAAGTTCTACTTCTGTTGTCTTTTGAAATTTGTCTTTACAACTAAGTGAATAGGAACAGAACTCAGCAGCTAAGGTTTGTGACATTCACTTGTACCAGGAAACAAGTTCTTGCCATGGGGTGAGAGGCCAGTCCTTATGCCAAAGTACATTGAACACGCTCAAAGAAGTGTCTATGAAGGACTAGATTCTGTCATCTACTTTTCTTAGGAGTATAACGAATCAGAGCAGAAAACATAAGAGTGTTCCATAAAGTATCCCTGCCACTGAGTGCTCTATGACTTGTCAGATGAGTTATGTTACTCTGTAAAAGAAGATCCAAAAAAATTTTATTGCAGGCAATGCCTAAAAGTTTTATTTATTTTTATTTGCTCTCACTATAGCATTTACTATAAATGTGTTTTGCGTTATCGTTATGAACGGCATAAACTAGGCCTAACAAGCTGAATCATTTGAAAGTGTACTCCTTTTAATTCAAGTAATTAAAAACAGGAGTGATATTACTTTAATAAGTACATAAAATCAAAATAAATACATGAATCACACAAGTCACATGTTTGCACAAAGCTCAAGAGTTCTTACTCACAAAAGATTTTTATTTTAGTTTGTACATGTGGAGGGTTTTTTGTTTGTTTGTTTATTTGATTTGTTGGTTGTTTTTTTTGTTTTAAACAAAATAAGATATAATAAGATAAAATAAAAGTATCACATCAAAGATGGACCACACAAACTGACAGTATGAAAAGTTACAAGAATAAAAGTACCACTTGTTTGTACACTCAGAATTTCCATAAAAACACTAAACTGAAAGCAACTACATATTTACAGGGGACTTGGTACAGACCAGTGTTAGCCCTATTTCTGCTGCTTTAGACTCTGTGAGTTCCGTTTTCATGCTTTGCTCACTTGATTTAGAGGGCCTTGGTCTCTTGGTGTCCTCCTTCCCCTTTGGCTCTTAAACCCATTTTGACTTCGCAGGCTTTCCTGAACTTGGGAAAAGATTTGTTGGAGACTTTCCACTGATAACTGTATGTTCCAAGGTCTCACTCTGTTCAAAATATCTAGATATGGGTTGATGCATATTTTCCCACGAGTGGAGAAGATTATCATCAGGTGTCATTTTCATCACTACATTCTAATTTTTATTATATTTTGTTATTTGTTTGTTTTTGAATCAGTCATATTTTGTTTTAACATATCTTAAACCTGGCCTATCTAGTCTCTCATTCTTTTTCACCCAATCAGTACCAGGTTTGGACTGTGTTTCATGGAGTAGGCCTTAAGTCAAATGCAACATTGGTTTGTTACTTGCTCAAATTTTGTTCCACTGTTGTCCTAGCATATTTTGTAAGCAGGACATATTGTCGATCAAAGGCTTTGTGGCTGGGTTGGTGTTTATGTTTCTCTTTTGGTATCTTTCAGAATACCTCCCTATTCCAAAGACACTAGAAAATAGGGATAAAGGTTCTATGGAGGCACAAACTCAGCATCTCTGTGCTCAGTGAGTTGTGTAGGTGTTGTTTTCAACAATGGGGCCTTGCTGCCATTTTTTGGAGAACAACCTGTTGTCCTGGCAACAACTGGGTTGTTTTGCATTTCCATGGGGCCCTTTTAGCCAACAATTCAATTGGATGTAACCCAGTCCCAATTATTTGTTGATAAGAGATGGCTAGTTGGGACTCCACCTCCCTCACTAATAGACTTTATTAGGATCAAAGTCATATACTATAAGAAGTTTTCACTGAACTGAGTTGTTCTCCTCATGACCTCTGTTCCCCATCAGAGCTGGTTACATAATGTTTTTGATGAGTCTTTTCCACTTAAATACTTGTGGCTATAGACTGTCTACAGACTCCATCACTACACATTATCCTAAGAGACAGAACTATCATTGAAGAGAAGTTTGTAACTCATGTTGAACCATTCAAAGAGGATCCATTTAATAATAATTTTCTTGAGTTTTTTGCGTTTACTAGATAACTTGAAAGTAACATTTGAGAATTGATTAAACCAGAGATTGTGAATTTATTTGAACTTTATGTGATTTTATAAAAGGTGACATATAGGAAATTGAGGCATTAAGTGATATTTGTTCCATACTTAAAATTATTTCCAAACTTCTATATTCAATTACAAATTCAAATGAAACATTAATAGGAAAAGAGCAAAAATTATCACAAATGTTGAAAACAGGAATTTAAAAAAATTAATTTGCAATGTTTCCACTTTTATATAATATTATTTGGTATATAGTTATCATTTTATGTAAAACTCTGCAATATATAATGAGATAATTTTCCTCTTAGACATTATTCCTTTAGTAGAAAAATGATCTATAACTTTTCCTGTCTTTGTTTTCAATAAACCTTGGAAAGAAGGAAAAGAAGTTCCTTAACACTTAACATTTCAGGAAGCAGTACTCTTGATTGTGTATTTTGGCTCACTTTGCTTGTGTATTGCAACGCCAATGTTCAGATCAGCTGTAAACAATCTTACACTCTCTATCAGGAATGTGAGACCTATCCCATGATGGGCTCTGGTTTACAGAGCCATTTTACAGAGTCCCATTTTACAACTTGCATATAGTGAATTCACCACTTCTATTGATATTTAAAAGATATTCAATTTTGAAATATAGGCTCTGTAGAATTGTTTTCAAATTTAAAAAACTGAAAAATTATATTCAGCTCATACATTTCCAGCCACCATACAATCTACAGGAAGACAGGTAAATGTACACATAGTAAGAAAATTATGAACAGGGGTTGCCTTCCTATCATTCTCAGGTATCTTAATGTCATTTGGTAATACTCTAGACAGTATGGTGTGCTGCCATACTTATCTATCTTGAGAAACATGAAATAACATAACGTTATTAGTAAGGTCAAGTCTAGGTCTAGGAAGGAATGTTCTGCAAAAATCATCTACCACAGGATGGTCAGAAATATCAGTCAATGGTCCTGAAGCCTTACTTCACTACCAAGGTCATGTCTGGACTTATAAAAGAACTGACTTTGTTATCAGTTGATGACCAATACCAGCATGAAATTGTAATCTACTTTTAAATAGCATGCATACAGTTTTTTTAAAAACATTTCAGCAAGAAAATCAGGTTACCCCATGACCTGGAGAATAGATACACATTTTCCCCATTTTCTCAGGAGTATTCCATGACCAATACAGTTGTTTGTTTAACATACAAGACCATGTTTTTGTTGTTGTTGTTTGTCATAGCATTGCTAGGTCCATTTTACACTGAACCAAGATGGTGTTTATTTCCATCCCAGGCATGCAATATGACTATAATCAGTCTCTGAGGTGTGATTTTCAAGAACCCTACCTGTTTGTGCTCCTGCATGACTCCTTCACTGCTCGCTTTAGATTTTCACTAACAAGCTCAATTTTTGACAATAAAACTTTTAAAGACATAGAAGCTCACACCTGTAAGTGTGAGAGTTAAGAGTCATCTACTTGAGTGACAAAAACCTTTACCTACAGAATAATATTTCCAAACTAATGCCACCAGGCAATCAATCCTGTAAAGACAGAACCAAGATGATGTTGTGAACAGCCTAACAAATCTACCTAACAGTTAACCTCAGGCAATGAGAGTCTCTTTCTTGAAAGAGGTGAATAACATTCTCAAGGATGACAATGTTTTGCTTGGCCTATACCCACACAAGAATGAAACACATGTACTCTTATTTGAATATATATGTATTCACATATATATATGTATATATGTACACATGTATATATATATATATATATATGTATATATGTACCTTCATACAGGTTTAAAATAATTACGATGCTAACGTTTCTCTCCAGAAATTCTTACCGTGAGAACAGAACTTTGTTGTACTTCTGTAGTGTGGCTTATAGCTCACTGTTCAGTGACCAAGTTCCAGTTAACCAAAAAATAATTTCATAATGCCCTAACATATGAGTGATATACAAGAGTATTTTCTAAACATATATTTAACTGCTTTAAAGTTTTATCAAGCAAATGTGTTGAAAATTAGCAAAATGCAAAAGTAATCTGTCCTTATTCTAATAAACAAATATCTGCACATCTGCAAACCTTAGACTTAGACCAAAACTGGAGTATTTCAATGATGGCTGTTCTAGCTTTCTGGTGTTTTGGGTCAAACTTCAATATCAATAATGCTGGTGGTAACCATGTTATTTTTTTCTTTTGTTGCTGCAGCTGCACTAATGGAAAGATTGCCACTAGCTGTCAATTATGTGACGGTTACTGTTACAATGGTGGCACATGCCAGCTGGATCCTGAAATTAATGTACCTGTGTGTGTGTGAGTATCTCCTAATGTGGGGAATATAAGACAAAGCTTCATGTAGGTGGAGTCACTATCCTAACGTCTTCCTTTCTTGGGGCAATATTTTTTTAAAGTAGGTGTGTCATGCACATCTGTGGTCAATTGTCCCTCATTGACTCATGTGCTACATAATCCCTTTCTCATCAGCTTCTTAAAGATCTCTTGAGGAATAACTCATTCAGTTCTTAGCATCATATCATCTCAGGCATTCACAATTTTCAACTTGGAAATGCTTGGAAAACTGTTGTGATTTTATTGACCTTATTAAGCTATGTGAAACCTACAGATCGTTGTGTTTGTGTGTGTGTGTGTGTGTGTGTGTGCGCACGTGTGTGTGTGTGTGTGTGTGTATTCCTCAGTACTTATGGATATTCTTGCCAAAAGAATATGGACTATGTTTTCAAATATATAATATCTGTTGCTTGTATTAGACTTGGAGTATGGAAAAATATAAGCCAATTAAGTTTGTAGCTCTCTCATAGTACATTATGTGCAGCTGGGTTACTAAATACTTAGGAAATTGAATATTTTCCCCATCTCAGTTTGCTGATTTCTTAGAATAGACCACCTAAAGCCATTCTGATGTGGTCACTGTACTGTTTTGTTTTAACTGAGTAAAGGAATGATGCCCACAAGTGAATCCTATAAGCATCTTGTCCCCTAAGTTCTCAGAGGAACCTACCATCAGGGTATATGTGAGGGAGGAAAGCATTTCTGGGAACATTTTATTTTATATTACTTTCAATGTATAAGATAAATTTAAATATATATGGCAAAAGTCAGACGCTTTATTCAGATGTATTTTACTGGAATTCTGCAGATGCTCTGTGGGGTTTAAAAGTCAGCGCTGTGACCAGAAAGAGAACCCTTGTGATCACTACTGTCAGAATGAGGGGATGTGCACTTTAACTGCGTTTAATGAGCCGAGATGCAAGTAGGTTTAACCTTCCACTTACTGCTGCGCTTCCTGTGACATCATTTCAGGCCACAGTTCATTGGTTTAAATCATGAGCATCCACATGCATTTCACAGTGTATACTTAATCTTGGGGCTCATCTCTGTCACATGTACTTAACCTATGCTTTGCTCACAGATAACTGTGTATGCCACAGTCTGCTAGAGTGTGTAGAAATATTGCAGGTTATGAAAAAGCTACTCACGCTTGCTCATAAAAATACAGATGCTAAAACACGAGACTTTAATCCAAGAAGGACAGAAACAAAGAGGTTTAAAGTCTGCGACTACTATATTTCAAGCAAAGATTTTTTTAAGTTTGACTTTTCTATTTCAAAAACTGATGGGATAATAAACTATTTGTTTCCACTATGTACATTGAATGCTGTATGACTTATTACGTTAAGAAAAATTGCATACCAATGCATTTCAAGAAATTAAATTTCACTATAGTTCACATCATTCTTCCTTCCTTTAGTTTGTGATGACTTGGGGGTAGTCCATGGAAAGTAAACACAGGTTTTCTGCTTCTAGGGTCTCCTCTAGGCTCACTACAGTAGAAAGACAAATATCTTGTTTCTTTCTTAATATTCAGTGTTAAAATCAGCAACTTTGATGGGCACCTTGGAATATCCTCACCAGAGGCATGGTAAACCTACCCAATAAAACAGTAAAGCAAGTCATGCTAAAATTCTAGATTTCATTTCCAAAAATTGGTTATTTTGTTATAATTAACTGCTGGGGTTTTGAGGCAAAACTTGAACTTAATAGAGGTAGTTTTGAAGTTGGCATTCCCTTTTAAATCAAAGAGGAATATTCTGAAATTTATGGGTCCTACAACAAAATTTTTGCTGACACTTTATTGGCACAATGATGCTTGATCCTTGGGATACATCTGGAGGGAAGAATAAGTAGAACAGTGAATCACTGTTATTCAAATTGACTGAGTTCAGGTGCTTCTTGGCCAAAAAGTAATGAAAACTTGTTTGAGGTTAGTTTTATCATCACTGAAATCTTTGCCTTAGATCCTAGCCTTGGTTTATTCTGTCAGTGTTTCACTGCTTTGGTGCAATATCTGCACATTATAGCAGCTCTTGTTTCTTATTCACCAAAAAGAGTTACCAGGATAACTTTCTGGGCAAAGATTTCTTATGTCACCAGAATATGAAAATTCATGCAAATGGCTATAGCATACCTCAGTAATCTTTAATTTTAAGCAGATAGCACCAGGGACTGATAATCAGTGAAAATGATAAACGCAAAAGATGAACACGGTGTTTATAGGACTTTAGGAACAGTCCTTTATTTTTATGTAACATTACCTTTGTGTCTATGTCTTTGTGGAAGTCATGCCTGTACTTGGATTTTTCTAAGTCCTTCAATTTTGTTGGCAAGCAGAAGAAGTAATTATGATTATTATAGAAACTTGAAACAGTTAAGTCATAAAAAGTATAAAGAAATTGTATTTTCACATGTTCAGTAATTCAATAACCAAATATAAGTAACCAATACATAAGGCATTTGTCAATTTAGACAGATTAATAACCACAAAACTGATAGAGAAGTACATTATATATTCTCCATATTTTATGTGTACTCTTATGCTATTGTCTAACTGCTGTACCTTATTAAGGATGACACACTGTGGTCACACACATCTGATCACCTGTGCATGATTATAGAATTTTATGTTCTATCCTGTAATTGTCCCTATATATAATGCTAAAGACCATAAAATTCATTTTGAGTCAGTGAACATATTTGAAGAGATAATAAATTATCACTTAATTGTTACAATAGAAATATTATCAGAGTATAGGGTGAAAACAGGTAAATAAGGAATTATGTATGACTCAAAGTGGGATAATCGAAGGCCTTTTTGGTGTCAGTAATATTTTAAAACAAAAATTAGAGGGGTATTAGAATTAAGGAATAGGTGAAACATTGAGGAAAAAGAATATATTCAAAATAAAATCAATGTGGAAGCAACAATGTAGGTTACTGAGGGCAAGAGATCACTGGGAGCAGCCATACTGGGAATATTTTTTGAGGGACTTTTGCTGCTATGAAGATTGAGAAGAAATACAAATTGGAGAAGTTTGTTGACGAGTAATTTCCTGTGGACTAAAGGATCAACAGTTGTTTCAGTCCCAGAAAGATTAAGCATTATATGTGGCTCATTACCTTGGACAAGGTGGCTATTGAGAGAGGTGTTTGAAGCCCCATTCAGACAGAATTTACACACAGCTGGGACCTTTAAGGTGAGGCAGTAATGAATAACAAAAGTATCTCCTCATAGTTTAGTTAGGAGCTCAATGAAGGAAAAATATAAGTATAGAGGAAAATAATTTTGCATTGAGACTTTAAGTTATTAAGAAGTCTGTTCCCATTAGAGTCCAGCATTTCTGTAATGGGATGGTAGACAAGTGACATCAGGTTTTCTCTCATGCTCATGCCTCCTAGGACGAAATTTCACGGTGTATGAAAACATAAACAAAATAGTCGTAGTTATGTTTAGGATACTTACAATTCTTATAGTTATAACATGTAAGTAAGTTTTGAAAACTTAATAGCACCTATGGTCGTATGCAATAAAAAAAGTAATCCACCACAGCATCTTCTTAGCAGCCGAATTTGTAGGTGGGAGATGTGTAAGAAAATGTATTTCAGCCCGATCTTTAGTGGTAGTGATCGAGGTATCTTTAGTGAAAACCTGATCTGTAATATTTCATCTAAAATCTTTATAGGAAACAAAGGCTGCTCTGAGAGTCTCAAGTGCTGCCTGCTTTAGTTTCAATGGCATATCATTTTTCCTTTCTCATGGAGAGAAATCCTATCTGAATTGTATAGGACTAACAGCGCATGGTTGGAAAGTCAATAAAGTATTCAGATCTTTATGAAGGTGACAGCTCAGGTTTTTCACCTAGAAATTTTATTGCTCTATCCTTCAATTTAGGGAACAGATTTGTTCTTTGAAAGCCTTCTCTTTTTTCTCTAGATGGCCATTTTCATTTATTACTTTGTGAGCAACAGAAAGAAAATGGCAAAGAAAAGCAAAGGAACAAAACAGTATATTTTTACATTTACTTGGAGGAAGTTTTGTCAGTTTTTAGAATAGGCCATTGAAAAATTTTTAAACTGTATTTTAAAGTTCTTCATTATGCTCTTCTGAAAAATATTTAATAGATAATTATATTTAAATTTTCATTATTCTATGTAGATAGGTGTTTTGTCTGCAAGTATGTGGGTGTGCCACATGCATAACTGGTATCTGCAGAGTCCATCAGAGGGTAGTGGATTCCCTGCAGTTGTAGTAAAGAGGGTTATGAACCACCTTGTGAATTCTGGGAATCAAACTCTGGTCCATTTTGTTGTCATATATCTTCAGTTAGCTATTTGGTATAAATATCGCCAGCTAGGACTGTGGACAATAGAGACAGGAAAAAATGAAAAGAAAAAGTCTTCTTATCTTCTGAGAATTCGTGTGATGCAGGAGTAGACCCAAATATGTTGCTGTCTTTCACCATAAAGAACTGTAACTTTAACATAGTCACTCTAATTCCAAAGCATCAGCCAGATTTTAGTTTTAGTGATACCACCTGCAGCCTTAGAGAACAGGAGATCATAATGTCAGCAGAAGCCTTGGGGACTTGTCTCTTTCACAGATCTAGGGAAATGGAGCTCCTGCCTTACCTGGAGCACAACACTGAGCCTCATGGGATCATCTTCAGCCTTGCAAAAAGATTTTTGCCTTATTGAGATCTGCATTAGAATATGCCCCTTCTGCCTTTCCAATTGTGCTCTTTTGAAGTGAGTTATTATATGGAGGTTGTGTGTTGTTGGAGTCTGATCATTCATTCCTGGTTGCTCAGTCCTGAAATAATTACTAAGAAGCTATATTTATTAAAAACTGCTTGGTCAATCGCTTAAGCCTATTGCTAGCTAACTCTTACATCTTTATTTAACCCTTTTCCATGATTTTATATTTCACCACAAAGCTTATGGTTTACC
>JAQHUG010000182.1:4125368-4142875 GCA_028555095.1 Dicrostonyx torquatus
AGTTCTAATGTAAATATTTTTAGAGATAGAGGTTTGACAAAGGGGTTACAACCCACAGGTTGAGAACCTCTGTTCTAAACAACTGTCCTGGTGAACAAATATTTATTCTGAATAGATATTTTGTGTGCTTTTGCTCACAGAGTATTTGGATTTTCTTTTTTGTGTTTTTGCTGTGAATATATGAACACAATGCTAAGAAAGACTAGAGTGCTAGAATTTGGGAAATAGTTTACAAATGATTATGTGCAGCAGAGATATTCAGGCTAATTGTATACATTAAAGAGAGACATATAAAATGAATATTTATTCTTTTTACTATGATTAAAACTCAAGACAGTATTACTGTAAATTTCTGAAGGTACAATAATGTAAAAATGTCATTATAAAGTACTTAAACATATTACTAACCATTAGGAATATTAAAAATGATAACATGCAGTTGAAATTACAAACTTGCAGAAAGCAAAGATGTAGAATCAGTGTTTCTACAGTCAGTTGCTTTTATCCTTCCTTTAGGAAAGTCTTTGTAGGATGTAGTTCAGAGAAGGTGTAGACTCTTTGAGGGAAAAGTAACTATAAAGATTAGTGAAGTTTTCTGAAAGGGAATAATGATCCAGAGTATGATGTCTATCAAATTTTCTAAATTTTTTTTAAAAGGCTATACTGTGAGAAAATTTGGATCATAGAAAGTGGCTTAGAGGAGGATTTTCCAGGTATTTTCATTGAGAGTGGGAGACCTACATGTTTTCATGGGCTATAGCCTCCTTTGGAAAACAGTACACCTAATTACCTAAAACAGCCCTGAACCATTACATTGGGTGTGATGAGATGTTCCAAGAGTGTTGGCCTGGCTTTGGAGACTTTTCCTCCTTCCCTTCAATGAAAGTCCTATAGAAATATCAGTGGTTAATGGAATGGCCCTTAGCTATTCAGACATTACATTATCACAAAAACAGCTACCTTCCCCAAGCAATGATTTTATTAAAATATGGCTGAACTTGCCTCTGTGTGCCTCACATCAGATACTCAGGGCAACAGGGCAGGAAGACAGTAGATAGAGGCTGCTTGTCGCTCTGCCGCCCAAGTTCGAACACACAGAAACTATATTAATTACAACCCTGCTTGGCCATTCACTTAGGTGTTTTGGCAGCTAGCTCCTATATCTTAAACTAACCCATTTTCATTATTTTGAATTTTACCATTAGGTTTGTGTTTTATTGGCAAGGTTCTGGTGGGCTCCAGTGGCTGTCTTTCTTCTTAGGCAGCTACATAGAATCTTCCTGACTCTGCCTACTGTCTCTCTATATATCAGATTTCCTGGTTGGCTATATTGTGCCCTGTTATAAGCCCTCAAAAGATTCTTTATTAACCAATGTCAATAAAACATATTCACAGAATACACAGAGGAATTCCACATCAGAAGATCTCTCAACAAGTTTTTATTTTTAATTAGAATTTTACTACACTTATCCTTTCATGAGGAATAGAAAATCAAACAAAAAAGAATTGTCTAGTACACAGTCCAAATTCTTACTTCATGGATGTAAATGCCCAGGGTACAAGATTACCATGGTCTTCAGCCATGCTCAGACTGAGACAGAGGTTGTGTAGGGTGTTGAACAATGTTGTCCCAGCCCAAAAGCCAAAAACTGGGCTCAAAGAATAGTGTTCCCTTTGAAGAAATCAACATTAAAGGCAAATACAAGTTCCTAAACTTGTATTTTCTTACAGAAATCTATATCAAGTTTAGTTATTTTACCAAGGCAACATAATTATGTTTTATATTATGAAATATACAATGATTTTGGGTCACTTATTTCAATAATTTAACTATGTACAAGTTTCAACTGAAGAGTGCATATTGTTAGATATTTCTACATAAAGAACATCAACAACCAAAAGAACAAAAAAGGTGATCAAAACAAAAAAACTTGTGTCAGTTTTTCTTCAGAGGAAAACTACAGCTTGCTAAAGTATGGGTGTTGCTCTTATCCTCTCAGGGAAAATCCAATGATTTCCAGGGTTTGTTGATAACTCGTCAAGTATAAGCAGAAGTCATCTGTACAAAAAGAAGACTATTATTGTACGTTACATTTCTAAATAAAACATTTCTAAGTAAAACAGTGAAAAAACACAACGTATTATCTGCTTACCCATTGCTGTGATAAAACACAATGATGACAGTCACTTAAGGATGAAGGTATTTATTTGAACTGTGACTACAGAGGGTTGAAACACCTGATGACAGAGTCAAAGAAGCCAGTGGAGGGCATAAGGGCTGGAGCAGGAAGCTAAGGCCTCACAACTTGAACTAAAAACACAAAACATAGAGGGAAGTTGAAATGATATTTGACTTTAGAACCACAAAACCATCCTTGTAACATACATACTTCCTCCAGCTAGGGCACATAAACCAAACCTATGCAAAATGACACCAACTGGAGATTTGTTCAAATACCTGAGCCTCATTTGGGCTGTTCTCATTGAAATCACCACATTCAGCAGCATAAAATTTGACCTGGTTAGGAACGTGGTACCTTATTTACAACTTTTGTCTCTACATGGAGATTTGCTCTCTAATTCACACATAGCTTTCATATTCATTTCCAAGTAGTACTGCAGGTATCTTCTGGGTCTTGATACTTCAAATGCTAAGACAACAGCTTGAGTAATTATGCAGAACTTTGATTCTGGTACTTGGTGCTCAGATTCTGCTTGGAAAGCTACCCTGTCTGGTTTGAATAGTTTCAAATTCAGAATAAGAGATGTCGTTACATATTCTTATTTCAAATTCACAGAAAATTTTAGAGAAAGTGATGTTCAAATTTTGAGTTGTGTTATTTGTAGTGTGTGGCAAAATTAAGATTAAATATACTCAGCATTTTGTGAGGGCAATATTGGAAAGTTTGTGTCTTTACTGTGTAAAAGGCACATTATTTTAGCTTTTTTCTGAATCAGCCTTATTTATTTCATGACGTCTGTTCTAATTTAGCACACAAAATATCTGATTTCATGACACTAAGACTCTGAATATGCAAATATTACTGATATGGTGATGTCTTCCTTCCAATTATCCCAAAGCCATGATTTACAAAATCAGAACTGACTCTCAATCACTGTAGTACATCCCGGGAATGGGGCAAAGAATAAGATGAGTGGCTGTGTAAATAAGTGAAACTTAAGCTCTACTAGGATACACAAGACTTAAAACAATATGTGAGCATATAAGTGTATAAATAATTAAGAGATTTGATGATTTTTCTGTAGAAATGGGTTTAAACTAGAGGCTGGCAGAGATTGACTGAGGCCACAGTGGTTTTGATTTAAAAATGTTGAAAGGAGCAGAGGTCCAGAAGCATAAAGTACAATAGTTCTGGGAGTAGAAAGATATCCACAGGAATGGATGTCGTTGATGGTAGTAGCAACAGAACAAGGGGAGAGAATAGAGTGCAACTGGCCTGTGATGAATGGCATACTCCTGCAGAAAGTTCATGGTTAGCTTGTCTGAGCTGGAATGTAATATTTAATACTTTCTTTATAGTTTTAAAACAGCAATTCACAATATCTTTTGAGAGTGCATCCTAAATTTTTTATATAAAGACATTTTATCTCTATAACCATGTACTAAAATGTAGAGTATCTTTTAACATGCCAAATGGCCTAATTTATGCTATCATTTTATTTATTTATTTTTACTATAACTGCAGTCAGTGAGAAAGATGTTATTTTCTTAGGCATCACAATGTGTACCAGTAATCCCAGCAGTTTGGGTGCTGAGTTAGGAAAAATGCTAGAAGACTGAAAGGCACCTAGGCTATATAGTATGCTTGAGGCCATCCTAAGGTGCATAGTGAGATAATGTATTGGTTATAAACAGATAAATAAACTCTTACCTTAATCTTTATGATGCTAAACTTTTTCACATCAGTCCCTTTTTCTTGAATCAACTCTAAGTTTCTTTTGTGAGTCTTCCGTTTTCATTATTTCTTGATAAATTTTTAGCTGCTCCTTTTGGCTAGGTGTGTTCTCTCCCGTGACTGTATGCAGTGCCCTTTTCTCTAGATTTAGCATCTTTGACAAGTTCTCTTTTCCTAACTTCAGTTATCGGTCCTGTGCTAATTTGACACTCCTAGCTTCTTTCTGTCCTCTTCTGAGTCTGAGTCTTACACCCTATACTCCATGAAAATAAAGCTCAATATACTCACAGATTTTCCTCACCTTTCTCCGCCCAAACAACTGACATTTTAGAGGACTGCAAAATTAATCTAAACCCCTGAACAACACGAGATATACATGAACCCGGCATTCTTTCTCTTAAGTTGGACCAAACAATTCATTCATAGCATGTTTCCTCCTAGTTTTTCAGTATTACCTCTTTTTCTGCAGTAGTTTAAATTACTAGCTCATTTATATGTTTCACACATGCCTTTCTAGCATTCCGTTTTCTTGTAAGTCACATGTCCTCCCAACTATCCATTCTTTCCTCCACTCTGGTGATTAGTTACTGCTTAATTTTAATCCTTTGGTTTTTGTACTTAGGGCGGAAGAGTACCTATTCTTCAGTTCTTAATGGCTAATTCTTAGGAGGCTCAGGCTGGCAGGAAATTCATTCTTTATGTCTCTAGAACAAAGTCTAGTTTCTATAAGGTAGTATTTAAGATGCCATGATTTTGTTGTTCTGAGACAGGAACTCTATATCTCTGGCTATTCTGGAACTCAAGCTGGCCTCACAGTCATACAGTTCTAATGGTCTGTGCCTCAAAATGCTGGGCTTGGATTAAAAGTATTCACAACTATGCCCACAAGATGTCATGTTTAATGAACCTGTTTGTTTCATTATCTAATATATGGCAAGTGCCATGAGAGAAAGTGCATGCATAGCCATAAAGCAAAGATAAAATTCATGTTAAGGTGTATTTGTTAAATGAGAATTGGACATTTGGGCATCAGGTAATCTGATATAGAAACTGTATTATTTAGAGAGAAAGGAGAAGTAAAAGCTTTGCCCTCACAATGGGGATACACAAATCTATTGTAAAATGTGTAAAATATGGGCATACAGAGGATTATAATGCAATCATTTCTAAAGCATGCATGCAACACTTTCTACATTATCAGTATAGTGCTGACTACACAAATATGAGATGATCAAAGATACCATGTATTTTATATCTGAATAACCAGCAAGTCAACCTTGCTGGTATATTTTGAGAAGTTGCTTGACTCAGTGTCTGTGACTTCAAGTGCGATGCAGAGCTGCCTGTTCTAGGGAAGAATAAGTCTCCAGAATCACATTACAAAGAAAGACTTGGCTTGTTCTTAATGGCATCACTGAGCTACTTCCCTCTGCTTTAGTTCCCTCTGTTGTCTCACACTTTCAGTTTACTGGAACCCACTTATAATCTTCTACAAAAAAAATTCATTTTGATAAGTTAGGATCTTTCATGCTAAAAGTATATTTACTGATTAGCACACTACCTTGAAACTTAGTTTTTTATTGTAAATAAATCTTTTAAGACAATATATTCTGACTGTGGATCCTCCCAGTTCCTCTCCACTTTTGAACACACCCAAATCCATACCACTTCTTTCTCATTAGGATGGAAACAGTAAACTTAAAAATAACAGAAAAGTCTTAGGTAAAATAAAATCAAACAAACCAAACAAGGACAAAAGAAACAGAAGAAAAAAGATTCAAACAAAAAGCTCTTGACTGGTTATATATTTTAGAATTTTTAAAAAAATTTATAATATTAGTTTCTTTTATTAATGTTTTAAAAATAAAAACACAATGCTATACATATTATTTATCATGAACACTAAACATTATTGCGGTTACCTTGATTGGTTTCATAAACATATCAGATGTCTGGGCTCTTTCACAGAGTTCTGTAATGTATAGGAATTGCAGCTACCATCTGTGATGGGAAAATTAAAAAAAAAAGAGATGATTACTTTTCTTACATGCATAATTAATATCTCTAACTTATGTAATGACTAAAACTAGAGAGAACAGTTAAATATATAAATTTATAAATAGTTTACAGTTATACCGAGAAGGAAAAAATGCTGCATACTTTGTATCTAGTATTGGCTTGTTTATACATTACTGATTTTTTTAAGACTTAACAGAGAAAGAATGTAAAAGAAAGTGAAGATATTGTCAAGTTAAGTTAAGCCATTTAAGACCATATATTAATAGGAAATAAACTTGTTTCCTGGTATTTAAAGTTACAAAACTGTTAATTAAATAAAAGCAGCCTGATGTTTTGTCTTCATTAATTCCTGAGATTTTGTTTATACCCATACTGTTCACTCCTGAAAAACATAAAATAAAATATTGAGCTCACATAGTTGTATACCCAAAACAACATGAGTTTTATATTTAAGTGAATAAAAATGGAAGTCATGTGTTACATATATATGCACACGAATCTGTCAATACATTTTTCTCCAGGTTACAAGAAGGGATGCTGACATACATTCATTTTTTTAAATGAACATTTTTAGATATTTTGGTAAATTGATCTCTAGGAGTCTATATTATTTATATATCATCCACATGTAACTATTGAAGCATCAATCACTCTGATAAGGTGTCTGAACAAAGTGTATAACATGATAGTTAATATTATCAGTATTTTATGTGCACATGCATATGCAGAGGAAAATTTATATTTTTGATGAGTTTTTATATTCTATTCATAAATATCTGGGGATATAAATTTTGGTTAAGGGTTAAATTATATTATTTCTAATTAACTTGTTAGGTAAGCTATTTTGTTGAATGTCTATGGAAAGCCTGCTTTCAAATGTGCCAGCAGTTAGCTTAGGAAAAAACTAGTATGAGCTGCCCAAGAGTGCTATGGAAGCCTCCTGCTATAAAATGGACTTTTCATTCAGCTGTTGCCTGCCATTCATGGTATATAATCCTGGCATTCCACCCTAGGGTTACATTGCCAGCAAAGTGTATTGATTCTAGAAGTGTCTGTGTCTAGTAAAAATCACTGCTGCACCACATTTGCTATAAAGGAAAAAAAATGTTTCTATAAATTTTATTTTTCCTAAGATCAGATGTAGAAATATTAAAAAATTAAGATAATTTAAAAAATTATAAGCCCTAAGATAATTTCCATGAACATAAAAACGAAAAGTAGACATTTTCAACATAAATTGAAGCTTCAAAAATATTTTCCTGAAAGTGTTCTGCAATAAGGATTGGAGAAAGAGAACAGCAATTGCTTATTTATTTATTTATTTAATAAACAAGTTAACAGCTATCTCATTCTTCTTAAAAATTTTAGAATGTATTTAACTTATTTTATATGTATAAATGTTTATCCGCATATATGTATATGTACACATACATTGGCTATGCCTGGACGTTGATTTCAGAAAAGGGTGTCAGATCCCTAATTATTTTTCTTGTTACTCATTTAATGGCAAGAGCATAAGTCTGAGTCCAGGTAACCTTCTCAAGGTCTCTCTCCATAGAAATTTATGAAAGGGAGCTGGAGAGATGGCTCAGGGGTTAAGAGCACTGACTGCTCTTGCAGAGGTCCTAAATTCAATTCCCAGCAACCACATGGTGACTCACCACCACCTGTAATGAGATCTGGCGCCCTCTTCTGGCATACAGGCATACACGCAGGCAGAACACTGTATACATAATAAATAAAATAGCATAATTCATGAAATGATGCTTGCGTCCATGCCTATTGAAGTCAAACTATTATGTTACACTTTTCCATGCCATTTGACTTGTAATTATAAATATAGTTTATAGAACAATAACTTAGTTTGTGGGATTGTGGTCGATGAAATTTAAAGCAAATATATTCAGACATCATTGATGTACCTTGTGTGCTTACATTGTAGCATGTTCATAAATTTGATATAATCAGAATCATCAAGTTATTATCTCTGAATATCTTGTCTTTAAATGCAATATGTAACCAAAAGATAACTGCCCTAACATCCCAACAGACTCTTTGGTAGGATAATTTTAGTAAAGGAGTTATGATCTCAGAAAACCAAAATTTGTTCCATAATGTATCTTTATTTATATTAGTGGTGAAATTATTTAGTGTGGTAGTTTTAGTTATATTAAGCTTTATAATATTATTTTTATGAGTTTTTTATGGATCAATTTATTTTCCAGGGAGCCTCGCTATCATTGTGCCTCTTGTCCTCTTGGTGACCTTGATAACCACACTAGTGATTGGTTTAGTACTTTGTAAGAGAAAAAGAAGGTAAGAAGGCATGTTCTGGATTAACCTTCAGGGACTGGGCATATGAAAATGACAGAAATGTTATGTTTTGTCCTAAAAAAAAATAACTAATCCAATTAAAAACCTTTTTCTCAGTTTATTTACCCTTATTTCACTTAAAACTATAACTTACACAGATATTCTTCATATTATGTAGATAGAATCACTCCATGTATATAGTCTAAAGAAACAAACAAGGGCATATAATTGATCATTTCTGTAGAATTTTGCATTAAAAGTGATCTTTCTTTGAATAAACAATGATATTTAAAGATTATCTTATCACTTTATTTTATACTAGTACTTACTATGCAAGTGTGTCATAAACTGTATCTTAAATGTGCATTTATTTACTTTATATTTCCATAAATAGAAGTATTTCAGCTTATATAATTGTGCAGCAGTTTAGAATATGAAAGTTTGTGAATTAAGATTCCAGCATTAAGACCAAGGTTATAAACAAGGTATTGAAATGTTTTCTTTATCATAATTTATTAGGGTTAATTTTCACACCAAGTAATATATTTGAAATGTAATTTACAATTGAATTGTGAATTTTCCATTAATATCATTTTGTATTCAGAAGACTTTTACTTCTAATATGCTTTTATGCTATGTTAAACAATATTTACTGAAAATAAATAGTAAAAGTGTAAGTTTTCTGTTCCTTTATGATTTGAAAAATGTCAACTATTAAAATTTTCTCAATTATATTTTGTTCAGAATTTATCAGTTGTACTATGTCAACATATCAGTAAATGTTTTAATAGTATATCATTTAAATTGTGATGTCTGTACAATTGATATTTAAATTTTTGTCCACATACTATAGAACAAAGACAATTAGAAGACAGCCTATCATCAATGGAGGCATAAATGTAGAAATCGGCAATCCGTCATACAATATGTATGAAGTGGATCATGACCACAGTGATGGGAGTCTTTTAGAACCAAGTTTCATGATAGATCCAATAAAGGTAATATGAATTGAAATCATGAACAAATAATACTGATGTTCTTGAAAAAACACTTCAGAGTTCTGATTTTAATCATGCACTTGTACTATCTAATATTATAGTACAGGATTTTAAAATATATTGAGTTATCTAGACTCTTCAAAAAAGAAAAAAAGAGAATACTTGATGAATAACATTCACTGAAACATACTAGTTAATACTGTGTGGTTTAGAAAAAAATTGTTCACTTAGTTAATAAAGATACAACTTTATTTACTATAATAACTAAATTTTGTGGGGTACTAGCAAATATGCCGTATAATATAAAACACTTCCTACTTTATTTTCAATATGAAAAGTGTTCATTGGTTCAGTTTTAAAATAATTATTTTCATAACAATAGTGTTTTTTTGAAAAGTCCAAAAAGCTGTGTCCTCTAAGTTTTTGAGCCCTTATTTCTCAATTGTTATCCAGCTTCTGAGTTTTTAAAGACACTTATCCAAACTATAACTGATAGTATAATCCCAGTGACCAATAATTCACTTAACTGGTTTTCTCCTGTTTCTATAGTTCCCTTTCACGCGATCCGTTTCTGAAACTAGAACTGCACTTCTTAAGCCTGAAATTAGTAATCATATTATCTAATATAAAAATCAGCAATTACTATATGAACTAAACATATAGATATTATAATCACTTTCATTAGTACTTTCTATTAATTACTTTCTATTAATTAGCACTTTTACTTTGAAACTGTTCATGATTTAAATACTGTTATACTTATTGTATTGTATTTTACTTTACACTGAAAGATCATATACACTTAGCACACTGGGAAATTTATCTTAAATTAAAGCCATCTTAACAAGCAGACTTCTGTCATACTTTCAGCTGTTCTAAGGAAGAACAATGTCCATCATGTACCATGAACTGATGAGAATGCACTCTTCAGTTTTCATAAAAATTTCTAAAACCCCTTTGTTATTTGATTTCTAGCAATTGAATAAATACAATTACTTCAACTTGAGAATGCAGCTCATTAAAATAGTCACACACTGCTTGAAAACAAAACCATATTTCAGGCCTTTCACATATAATTTCAATGTACTCATATAATTTCACTGAGCAAATAATAAACATACATTTACCAATTAACCAACTGAATAACTAAAATTGCATAAAACACAACTTAACAGTCGATTTCCGCGTGGTTAACAATGTTTGGGATGTAGCTATGAATTTTTACATGAAAGGTAGCTACAGAACAACCGATGTATTAAGAGTTGCAGAAAGTCAGGCCACAGCACTCATAATGACCAAAGAAATTGTGTTTAAGTTGTTTGATGTAATTAAATATAAATTAAATTGCACATATATTTTTGTGAAATGGTCATTTCCTTTATGTTGAATTGAATCCTAGTTCTTCTATATCTTATGATCAAAAGAACTGGTATTTTTAATAAAACTGATAATGTAGAACTAATGCTGGAATGATTAGAAATACACAAGCAGTATTCTTTGTAAATTTTGCCACAATTCATTTCAATGTTACTGAGTTTTCTTATTCAAAAGTGGGATAAATTAAAAATGAGTGGTTCTTCACTTGAACTCCAAGTTTTACAATTAAATTGCTTTTTAATTTCTGATATGAGACTTCTGTGGAAACGTTTTTAAGGGTCAAAGTCATTTATGTTAGAGTCTTTTCCAAAGACTCTGCTCTTTGTAACATATCATATTTTGTTCAACAATAACAGTTGATGCTGAAGATTTCTTTTAATTGTACATGTTCCTTTGTATTTCTTTATTTTTCAAATGTTTATGAATAATATAACTGTGAAATATTACATTATAAATAGGAGGATAATAATTATGTAATGCTGTCTTTAGATCCAGTGAAGTATAAAGCAATGGCCTGACATGAACACTCTTTTAGTCTTAATAATAGCTTTCTAAAAAGAAAATTTAAATTGATATATCAATTTTTATCCTAAAATTATATAGTAATGATGAATTGTTGAAGAGGATAGCTGAGTCTTTAGTAAAGACTACTTTCTGATTCCTAAATTTTCAATGTCAAACAATTTATTGGTGTAATTTCCAGGGATAAACAGAAGAGGATGTGGTTCATACAGAACACATGTCAGAAAACTGGACCTTACTGAGGGTCTCACCTTTGCGATAATTATCTCGAGTTCTGCATGCTGACACAAGTCTCCTGACTTTGCTTAGGGTTAAAGAGTATTATCATTTAGCTGCATTTTGTATTGGTGAAAAAATGTTTCCATAACGTTACATGAGATAAAATTTTCTGTTTATGTACAGTCCAGGTACATAGGGGGAGGGCCCAGTGCTTTCAAGCTCCCACACACAGCACCGCCCATCTACCTAAACTCTGATTTGAAAGGACCACTAACTTCTGGGGTGAGAGAAATAGCCCATCTTTTCCTTCTCATTCCTTTGCAAACCCCGCCATTCACAGAGCTGTGTTTGACTTGGACAGAACTTGCCCTTATAGTTTTAATTAACAAGAGCTGGTAAAACAACATTAACATATCAGACTTTTGTAGTGTGTTCTTTCCATATAAGAATGATTGTAAAACTTGTTACCAGTTTATTAAATGGATAGTGCTTTCTTTGTGGAAGTTGGAAGAATTTTAAATCGTATGGCCAGCCAGACTTATGAAGAGAATTTAAACCGAATGAATTTAAATGAATTTGTTTTAGCCATAGATAGGTAGGTAGATAGATTATAAAATGAAATAACTAAAATATAGCTAAAATGTATAATCATATTGATAAATTAGAGGTGGTCTAGTTAAATGTATCTTAATTTTTATCATTAGGTACTGGGTCTAGAAGAAAAAAAATTTTTTTCTGTCCACAGTCAAAAAGCTCATCTTAGGCAGAACAATACATTGTGGATTTCCCCATTCCCCCCTCCTCTTTCTCCTTTCCATCAAATCATTTTCATTCTTAGTGTGTGTATTGCAGTACCTGCTCTGCATGCTGTAAAGAGTATGTGTTTCCTTGCTGTAACTAAATTTAAGATACTGCATAAGAAAATAAAGACTTAATCTAAACCAAAACACCAATTAAAATAAAACGGAAATGGATTTTTGTGTGTGTGTTAAGTTGCAATTTCCTTAATAATGAACATTGTATGTCATTTGGAACTGAAAGGACCTGCTTTTGTTAGTCTTAGTTTTGCTTTAAAATGCAAAATGCCTCTGAAACCTCAGGGGACTGTGAAGTTAGGAGCATATGGAAGCCTCCAGAGGTATTTTCCATACTGAGTACATGCGGGTTGGTGGAAACAAAAGTGCTGTCTTTATTCTGGAACTTTAACTTCTCTCCATTTACTTATGTTTAGCTCACATCGAAAAATTGGAAGAGGAATCCAGTTAGATGTTTTTTGCATCTGTACTTTCTGTGCCAACTGTGAACTTACACCAGCATTCAGAGGTGTTGTCAATTGGGTTTTAGGCCAAGTATCCTTGAAACATGACAATTAGCTTTAACATTTTGTGGGAAAGCCATGTCAGTTATAACTTTCACAAGGACATACTGGCTTTTAGTTTTATAGCAAAGCTTCTGTTTGGCTTCCAAGCTACTTTTAAAATATAGTTCTGTTTCTACATTAAAAGTGACTAAAATATATGGAAATTGATTTGCATATGATCATTAAAAATAGACACTGTAAGAAATAATGTGCTCAAAGAGTAAAATTAGACTTATTTTTTTTTCTTCAGCCAACAAATTACTCCAACCCAGTGTATGCAAAATTGTATATGGACGGACAGAATTGCCGAAACTCATTAGGAAGTGTTGATGAACGGAAAGAACTGCTCCCAAAGAAAATTGAAATCGGCATCAGAGAGACAGTGGCATAATGAAGGACACTTTTCTATGATGTATAAATGTATAAAATATAAGGATTACTTTTGTATGTTCCAACAGTGTTATACTTGTTTCAGCATCAGCATTATCTCTATATCTTTTTCCTGGTTAATTGTTTTCTGAGTTTATTGGGTCTTATTTTTTTTGCTAATGAATATTGATTCACCATTTTTATGGTATTTTTATGAAAAATAACTGCACTACACTACAACTTACAATAATGCTGCTGATATGACACACCTTTGAATTTGTTAAAATTTAAAAAAACATATTCCTTTGTAAAGTTAATATGAGCAATCTATTTTGTAAGAATTTTTGGGTCTATATAATCAGCAACGTACCCTCCATTTCCTCATTTTATTATCTGAATACTATAATACAATGCCATTGTATTTTCTCTTGAATTGAAATGACAAACTCTCTTCTTTATGCCTGTGAACATGGATTGAGACTTGGCTGAGAATACATAGCCCTTCCACGTTTAGCATCTCCTCCTTTGAAATTAGTCTCAGGTAACAAAGAAATAACTGGAAATTTTGAAGACAAATACTTTAAAAATACATAGTATTAATAATTTGCATGAATACAAGTGACCTATTTTCCAAAATTTCATTGGACTCTATGATATACAAAACATAAAGCCCCTGTAACAATAGTGATATTTAGGTTGATAGAACATAGCAAACATATAAACAAAACTGGACTAATAGCACTTGCTATGGGATAGGACCTTTCCTTCCTCCTTGGTACTGGGGCACACAGCCAGTCAAGAGCACAGGAGGACATAGGAACACTTGTCTTATGTATCTCTTCCCCAGTATGTTCATGTTGTGGATGGAGATTACTCTTTAACCAAGCTGAACACAAGAAAACCACAAACAACCACAAAAACTGATGCAAAATTTCAGTTTTAGTAATACACTCTCTTTGTTAGTTCAAAGAGAATTTTGTTTGCATAAAGTAATTGGTAAACATTTTCAAGATATAATAAAACTAATTGTTCTCCCAATTCAACGAGATTCAAGGACCATTTGTCGTGTAAGAATAACATGCTCAGATGCCAGGTGGAGAGTTTTTCTGTGCCATTAGCATTGGTAGATTGTTTTATCTTTGGTTATAGAAAACACGGACCCATTCATTCTGTGTGTTTGTTTTCAAATTTTAATTGTAACAAATATGGTTTATTTAAGTTGTATAAAAAGATAGCATTTTTATACAAATATCTTTAAAGGCACAAAAGATTTATTCATAAGCTGTGGGGTTTTTTGTCCCTCTGATAGACATGACTGACTTTTAGCTGTCATAATGTATTAATCTAACAGATGAAATATGTTTGTGGTTGCTCTCTATCCCTTTGTACAAGCATTAAAAACTGCTGTTTTATAAGGAAATTTTTGTTGTACTATGTGCATGCATACTACCTATTTCTAAACTTTGCCATACTGGGGCCTTTATAGAATATTGGTTTATGTAATACTCGTGTGATTTGCTTGAACAATGTTATGCATACCATAAACTTTTTCAGGTTCTTGTTTAAGTACATTTTTTAAATTGAACAGTATTTTTCATTTTGGTTATAATAGTCATTTTGCCTATGTTTCTACAATGAAGTGTTAAATACTTTATAAAAATTGTTGACTGACTTATTTAAATGAAATTCTACATATTTAAGTGCTTGTGTTTGGTAGTTTTTAAATTTATAACAGTCCTTTCACTATATGGTTTAAATTTTCCAAGATTATCTTAGAACTCATATTTTCCAGGGAAGGAGAAGTGGTACCAGATAATTTCCCTCCGGATACTTGAAAAGGCATTGTCTACCTCTTCTTTTAGTGGAAAGGTTTCCTTGCAATCATCTTTCACTGATTTCTTGTTTTTATCATAGACTACAAGTTACATCTGAAAGAAATATGATATACTTGTAGTATGTAACTGTTATAAGACACCATATCCCTCCCCTTCTGCTTCTAAAATAATGCATCATAGGAAACTGAGAATCCATAGGATACTATTTTGACACCTCAATTTAAGTGGTATGCTCATTACTATTAGCTGATTCATCGATATCAGACTGAGATTTCTACTGTTATTATTAATATAAATCAGAGCAAATCATATATAGGAAGTGTGACAAACAAGACCTACCCTTAATGAGTTGTTTCTTTCCATTAAGCATTTTAGAAAGCCACATTCCAGAGAGGTTTTTGAAAAGAGCCCCAATCATTGATTACTTCTCTGTTCAGCAATGTTTCATGCTACCATGACATGTATATGAGTGTGCATCAGAGTCAATATCTTTATTTGTTGTAGCTTTACAGTCAGTCTAACATAATAACATATTTTACATATTGATATTCTCAATTAGTTCTGTCACTTGCTCTCTGTTCCTATTATAAAATTTTTATATAATTATATTTTGTAATTTTCTATTACAAAGAGCTAAGTAAATGCTGAAAAAACCAAATACGTAAATCTACATATTGACAGCTCTTGATCAGTCAAACTAACACAATGCCTTCTGGGTAATTGCTTTGATTTTTGGTGTGATATTTTTATTTTTAAAAGTTAATGGTTTTTAGTAAACCTGAGCACTCTATAAAATTCTAGATCTCTATACTTGTATCTTGAATAATAAAAACCCAGGGTCAGATTTTGGGGTTCAACTTGAAGACCAGAAAAGCAAAATAGTCAGCCACTGGTTCTTACCTATACCTAAGTCTGAAATGCTAGTCCTGCCTCCAGGAATTTCAGAATGAGACCATATGTGAAAGTCATCTCCTCCCATTTTATACTCTTCTCTAGGGCAGGGATTAAAGGTATGTGTCACTACCACTTGGTTTATATGACAAACTAGTGTGGCTACTGGGATTAAAGGTATGTAACACCACTGCCTGGCCTGTGAGGCTGACCAACGGGGCTGTTTTACTCTCTGATCATCAGTCAAGCTTTATTTACTAAAATGTGAATGAAATATCACTATATATATACCCTAAGTGTATGATATCAACACACTACATAATGCTACAACAATGAATAATATCTAGGAATATTGTCAGCTATTTTATAGGCAAAAATTTACCCATGTTAAGGGATATTGTTGTAGAACTACATACTGTCTCTCACTATTAAATAACTCCAAGATGGATCAGAAATAGAAAAACAAAACTTCATAAAAAATTAAGGCATGCCAAAATTTAAAATTGAAGATGGGTTAAGAAAGAGAGATCAATAGGAAAAGTCATATGCCACCAGTCATGACAACTAGTATTCAAACCCACTGATCTACATAATATAAGAGTACTGACATCTGCCAAGTTATTTTTCTGACATCTACTTATGCTCTGGCATAAGTAATACACACACAAGCATAAATGCACAAATAATATTTTTTTTGATTTTTTTGAGACAGGGTTTCTGTGTAGCTTTGGAGCCTGTCCGGGAACTAGCTCTTGTAGACCAGGCTGGCTTCAAATTCATAGAGATCTGCCTGTCTCTGCCTCCCAAGTGCTGGGATTAAAGGTGTGTGCCACGAGTGCCTGGCAACAAATACATTTATAAATAAATTAAACAATCTTTAAAATTTTATGGTGAGGAATGTTAGAGATTAGGATTGCTTGATACTCCTGTTGAAGATCAGGGTATGGATTCCAGACCAAAAACAGTAGCTCACAACTGAATGTAATATTAGTTGTAGGGATTCTAAACATCTGTTTTTGATTTCTGCAGGTAATGTATGCACTTGGAACATTCAAACACATCCTGACAGAATACTTACTCACACACAATAAAAGTGACACATTAAAAAATATTGATGATGCCAATAGTACAATTACAAAACTGTTGGCAAACTATGTATTAAAAAATGAAAAATGTTTATTACCTTATGGTTTGCAAAACAGTCAAGCCATTTTTATTTATGCATATGTATTTTATTTGCATATATTTATATGTATTATTTATATATATTTAAAATTTTTGGTTTTTCATTTTATTGTGTTCTTGTTATGATAACTTTGAAAGTTGAGAAATAATCTTATGCTTTTTTTGAACAGCATAAAATGCAATTTTTTGAAAACTTTAGCATGAGTAATAAATAACCAGATACAGGTATTGAGGCTCAAGATAAAGATCAGAAAAGCAAAATAGAGAAGCTACTAGAAAACTCTAACCTCTATTAAGGCTGGGCAATACAGACTGAAACTAAATGTCTGTCAACTCCTTTCTTACATTCCTCTTTATTCCTGGGATTAAAAGTATATATCTCCCTAGTATTTGGATTAAAGGTGTGAGCCACCAAAACCTTGATCTCTTCTTGCATTGATCTTGTATAGCTCAGGGTGGCCTTGAGCTCACAGAAGTCCATCTGCCTCTGTTACCTAAATCG
>JAQHUG010000182.1:4179365-4189720 GCA_028555095.1 Dicrostonyx torquatus
TGGCAAGGTTGCAAGAAGTGTGTGCTCAGGAAGAGGAAATAGTTCTTTGGTTTTCAAACACCTTCACCTAATCCAGACATTGATAGATAACCGTGGCCATTATTTTTAACAGTAGGTATCTGAACTCCTTCCTATACAGAAACAAAACTTCAGGGACAATCTGTGTTTTTGTCTCTGGTGAGAAGACTACATAAATTGGGACAGTTGGATATTGTCACTTGTAACTGTACTTGGCAAGTGACTCACAGAAGCAAAGAACACTTTAGGATTCATATCTGTTGGTGGATGAAAAGGCACTTGAATTATTTATAAACAATCTGCTATGATAGAGTCTTCAGACCAGAGTCTGTCACACTGACAAGAGTATTTCTTGCTTTTCAGTTTTATGTGTGATATATTTCATTCTATGGGGAATTTTATGAATGTATTAATTCAAACTAAATTTATTTTTAATATTTTCATTCACACTAACATCTATTTTATAACTACTTATAATCATTATGTGATATATTCCAACTTAAAGCTTCAGTATTTGATAAAAAGCCTTAATGATCATAAACTCTGGAATTTGGATTAAAGTGCTATTTAGTACATTGGATGCATGAGTTAAAGACTTGGTATCACAACGTCAAAATAAAAGCACAGGTCCAGGCATGGTGGACCTCACTCTTAATGCTAGCACAAGAGAGATTGAAGCATGTGGATTTCTGTGAGTTTGAAGCTAGGCTGGTCTTCATAGGGAGTTCTGTGACAGCTAGGGTACATTTTATGACTGTGTCTCAAAAGGGAAAAAAAACATAAGCACAACTCTCATGAAGAGGGAGACTGCCCACTGTAGGACTTCCAGTATCCCTCAGCTGCTGATGCATTTCTAAAATACATCAGCAAAGAACATTACTTGTAGGAGTTCTTTGATGCAATTGGTGTATATTTTCTTAATTCCTTTCACCAAGAAATTTTCTAATAGATTGTTGAAAACAATTGTAGGGGATTTAAAATGGGAAGTAGATCATCAGAATGAAAAGGCCAACCCCCTCAAGGATAAGGGTTTTAAAGAGTTTCTTTCCTTGTGTTCAAGGACTTGATACCATCAAACTCCTCGAAGATATGTACTACCTGAAGTGGGATGGATTTACTTATGTATATGTGTGGCAATATATAGACTAATAGAAATGGGTTAATTTAGGATGAAAGAGCTAACTAGAAATAAGCCTGAGCCATCAGTAATACAGTGTTGTAATTAATATAGTTTCTGTGTAAGTATTTAGGTCCAAGCAGCCCAGAAACAAAAGTGCAGTTTCTGTTTACAGCTACCTGCTAATACTACGTTACAATTTTTTATGTTATAAAGCATTTACTCTCTGTCTTTCTTCACTGGAGGCATGAGCTATACATAAAAGTGATATTTGCTATATTTATATGCTGGGACTTAATAAGGATTTAAGAAATATTCTAGAAGCCAAGGATTGATACTCACCTGAGTTATATGGAATCATTTCTGTGATCTTCAGTAGAAATTCAACACTCTAGAACTAGGTAATATAATTTGGACCTTTTGTGATTGGTGAGATGAACTATTTTGAGTTGTCTCTCTCTATGCCTATACTATTACTGGTTGACCTCATGAAGTCAGCTATACTCATTTTCCCTTGTTTATTCTATATCTCCGAGAATATTTTTTATCAAGAAATGCAGTAACTTGGGACTACACATTTACCTGGATCCAACAAATATCTTCTTTATTCACTTTTTATTAAAAAAAAAATGAACCACTAAGGGCATTGAAGGTCTTCAGTGTGTGTGTGTGTCTGTGTGTATACGTCTTCCCTGTGTGTCAACAATTTCCTTGCATCTGTGAGGACCGAGAGAGCAAATGTATTTCTGTGATGTCTGTTCTGATATTCCAGTGAACAGAAGTGCCATCTTAAACAAGGAGGCCAGAGAATACCTCTGTGGCCAAATAACTTTTGAAAAGAAGTCTGAACTTCTGATTCATGGCACAGCTGATGTATGTTGAAGGAATAAGGTTACTGAATTATCAGTTAAAATAATGACAGGAAGTACAAGAGCAAGTGGGATGCCATGCTCATCTGTCTGTGAAGTTTTGGGCACCAATGTGACTGGGGAGTAGTGAGCACTATAAACAGTGTAAGAACTGAGATTGTAGGTGGACCAGGAGTAGGTCACGTAAGCCCTGTAAACCCTATGGAAGTCTCAGCTGCATTTAATGTATATCATGTAATGACACATAAATACGAATAAAATTATGATTATATAAATAGTAGCTTGAAAAATTCCCAAGTGATATTGCAATGATTTCAATTAGACATTAAAATTGCTTTTTTAGACTTAGAGACAGTGCTAAGCAATGTGACGTTATATATTTATCTAAAATATGTATGTGGATAGCAAAACATATTCTCCTGTACTTTCTCCTTGACTGAATTTAAAGCAGGAAAACCAGCACCACACTGAGAAATGAATAAACACAAAGAAAACCACTAAATTGAGGCATTTCTTAAGGTCACGCTCAATATTATTTCTGAATATGAAATGCCCTTTAGAAATTGTCATTTTAATCCAAAGAAAACAAAAGTAAATATTTGGACTTATATTTTTAGTGAGAATTAACCTTCAAGGAGCAGAACTAAGTCAGGCAGCAGAAAAGTAGTTCATATGAAATTAAACTAGTGTAGACCAGCAGATGCTAGATTGTTTTACATTCTTCTCTTCTCTAGAATGCAATCTATTATACTTTAAAAGTAATCTAGCAGAAAATCTTAGTGAGTGTATGGTTCCACAAAATCATAAATGAATGTGAACTTGCTTCTAAAATATATGCTACCTCCCAAAGTTGGATTAGTGAAAATACATCAGACTCTGGGACTACTAAAAACTGCATAAATCCCCCAAAATCAATATACACTTGGCCTTGCCTAGAATCATCTGAAGTGATGCCAAGCTTACATCTCTGAGAGAAATGCCCTCTCTAATTAAATGTCTTGCAGAAAAATGACTGTTTGTATCAGATATATGGTGTATTTTCCATGTTTGGGATGTGTCACATTTCAACCCTATATAAAGCAGCATTTTTTTTATGTTTTAACATGTAGTTTACATTCTTGAGAATGTCTATTTTCCCAAATGTTAGAAATGTCTAAATGATGCTAGGAGCCAATGTGACGTTGTCATTTAGCAACTGCCACAATTTCCTCTCCGCAGCTCCCTGGATGTTAGGCAGTCGAGTCTCCTCAGAAATCTCATTTCAAAGCTCTTCGTGTAGAGGAACTGGAGCACAGCAGCAGGTACAGGACAGTGCTATCCCACTTGGAAACAAAGTTTTAGAGTGTTTAAAATAAAAGAGGAGCAGCCAGAGTGGGATGAAGAGGTCGTACCCACCATTCAGCAATGCTATATAGCAATATCTAGGCGTGTCTTAAGAAGCCATTGTTGAGAACTGACCCTGTTTTATAGGTGAAAAACATTTGTATTTCCCCTCTATAGATGTATGTAGGCTAAAGTTATTCTAGGTCCTTCAGTAAGAAGAATGCTGCTCTTGGATTAAAAAGAAAATAAGTTCTAAGAAGATATTAAAAATGGAATTCTTTAGGGCAATGAGTATTTTTTCCTTTCTAAAATTGATTTTATTGAGTTACGCATTTTTCTCTGCTCCCTCCCTTCATCTCTCCTCCCCTTCAACCCTTTTCCATTGTCTCCATGCTCCCAATTCACTCAGGAGATCTTTTCGTTTTCTGATTTTTATGTAGATTAGATCCATCTATGCCTCTCTTAGGGTCTTCATTGTTGTCTAGGTTCTCTGGGATTGTGAATTGTAGGCTGTATTTCTTTGCTTTTCTGTCTAAAAGCCACGTACAAGTGACAACATGTGATACTTGTCTTTCTCGGTCTGAGTTACCTGACACAATATGATGTTTTATATATCTATCCATTTGACAGCAAATTTAAAGATGTCATTAATTTTTTTCTGTGTAGTAGTTCATTGTGTAAATGTACCACCTTTTCCTTATCCATTCTTCAGTCAAGGGACATTTAGGTTGTTTCCATGTTCTGTTTATGACAATGTTGCTATGAACACTGCTGAGCATATATTCTTTTGGTACGATTGAGCCTCCTTTGGGTATATACCCCAAAGTGGCATTTCTAGGTCTTGAGAAATGTTGTTCTCCCCACCTCTTGGGTCAGTCCTTTGTGTGGATAGACTCAGTTTTTTGAGAACAGGATGCATTAGTTTAGCCAGAGAAACTGTACAAATTATTTAAAAATTCTTCTACTAAATTTGTGTGACCAAAGATGCTTTAAATTGACTAATTTTGTGAAAAATTTCCCTTGACTTTTCAACATAATTGTTTTTGTAATTATATATACTCATTGTGATTGTAGGAGAGACTGTACATGTGTGTGAACTTGAATGCAAAGGGATCATGTGTAGAATTCAGAAGACTACTTGTGGGAGTTGATTCTTTCCTTCCACCATGTTCTTCCTGGGTATTGAATTCAGATGTGGCCATTAGCAACTTTGCTCACTGAGTCATCTTGATGGACCTACAAATTTCTTCAGTGGTAATTGTCTGAGAAAAGTTACTTCAATTATATTATGTAGAAATGTCAATGTATATGCTGTAAAATAGCAACTTCCTAGTATTCGTCTAAATAACAGACTTCACAGCTCTCCAACTAACTGAGACCTGAATACTGCCTTTTTCTGTTCAAATACTATTGTCTCTGAGATGATTCCACTTGCAAACACATTCTCATTCTTACGCTTAACTGATTCTGATTGTGTTTTCAAGAAATGATCATTAACTTGGCAGCCATGTGGCAGCACAGATACATTTAAATTCAACCACATAGAAATGCGATTTTGCATTTTTTTCAAATAGAAGTGCAATTTTCAACTGCATAAAATGTTAAATATTACTTCAAATTATAGCTTTATTTTATTATCACACTGCCTGAATGCAGTTCTGCACATAAAAGAAAGTATGCAATTATTATAATTGCTTGTCATTGTCAGATGCTTTATAATCATTAGTTGCTATGTGAATTACAAACTTGTTGATGGACAGAATACTCACCATTAATGCTGTGGTCAATGGTAAGTTTCTCAGAGAAAATGACTTTTTAAGAAAAGAAATTTATGAATTCTTTTAGAAACTTGCTTTTTATTGGCCTCTTAAATGTCTTATAAATTATATTATTAGAGGCTAATGATAGCATTAGGTTAAAATAGGATGTCTAGCTCTGTACACCTGAATCAGTAACCTGAATAGTGTGCCTAATGATGGCTTGTAAAATGGTCTCTGCAGAGAATATTTTCTATGATTATGCTGTTTTTCTTCAGTTCAACTATTCAGAAAAGAAGAAAATCAGTCTGGTGTGACATGAGCAGATTTTTTAATAACCCTTCACACAGAGACCTTCTAATACCACGAGTAGTCTCTGATACACGAAAAGCAAATGCAAGTTGTCACAGAAATGCTTACGAGGAAGATTGTGTTTCTGTAACATTAAGGTTCTGGATGAAAACTGTCATACTATGTACATGTTAGGAGCAAAGATCCACTTCTAGGGATGTGAACATACTCATTTCTAGCTTGTAAAAGGAAGAGGGAAGTAGGAAACCAAATACAACAGACTGCAGTCAGAAGCTAGATGTTTGACTGGAACTCTGGGCTGCTGCCTTCCTCACAGTTTAATGATTTGTTGTCAGCACTCATTCACACACATCTCTTACTAACCATTTCAATGTTTCTTAAACCGTGAAAAAATATATAGTTTACATCTGTGCATCATAGTTTATTAAATTTTGCATTTCTTGAGTGAAAGGAGTCCCACATTGCTTTCTACAATACCTTGAAATGACCCCTAAACATTCAGTAAATATATATGAACCATGTAAATCCTCTGAACTGGCCTTGAATTGCTACTGTTGCTTACTAAGCCATCAGGTCTGTCATATAAACTTTGATTTTTTACTCGTCCATCACAGTCATCAATAACACATTCTCATCTTTAGACAACATATTTAAATGGATTATATTACCAGCAAAGAAAATGTATTCTTCTCCAGATCATCTAGAATAAAGATTTATAAAATCATTTAAATTCCTCCCATAATTGACTGCAAGTGGACAAAAGGACTAATGACGTAAGATTTTATCTATTTCCTCACTTGAATCATTTTAATTTAATGTTGTTTATTTTATTTTTTGTTTTTTTATTCTTTCCTCTCCCTCCTCTACTCCCAGTTGATTCTGCAATCTACTCATCATAATCTGTTTCTCTTCAGAAAATGTCTGCCCCTCCACCCCAGATATCACCCAGTCATGGCATATTAAATTTCAGTGAGACTAGGCACCTTCTCTCCTATTAAAGCTGGATAAGGCAATCCAGCAGGAGAAAAGAGAACCCAAAGGAGGCAACAGGTTCAGAGATATCACCTGATGCCACTGATAGGATTCACCCAAGAACACCAAGCCACACAACTGGACCCATATGTGCAGAGGATCTAGTTCAGTCCCATGCCATCTCCATTGTTGCCAGTTGTTTCTATGAGCACCTATGGGCCCGGGTTTGTTAATTATCTGGGTTTGTTGTGGTGTCCTTGACCCCTACCATCCTTCCCTGCTGTCTTTCACAGGATTCTCCAAGGTCTGCCTAAGGTTTGGCTGTGGGCATTTGCATCTGTTTACATCAGTTGCTGGGTGAGGCTGCTCTGACAACAGTTGGGCTAGACACCAATCTATGAGTATATAAGAGTATCATTAGGAATAATTTCATTGACTTTTTTCTTTTTTCTTTTGCCAATCACTCTTGATTCTATCCTAAGTCTCTGGTCTAATTTGCCTCTGGGTCCAGTCCCTTGAGGTGAGCTTCTTCTCATGGTGCAGGTATCTTAAGGTGAGACAGTTATTGACTACTCACTCCCAAAATATCTATACCACCTTTACCCCAGCATATCTTTTAGGCAGTATAAATTGTAAATGGAAGATTTTATAGTTGTTTGGTGTCCCAAACCCTGCACCGGAAATTTCGCCTGGTTACAGGAGATGGCTGGTTCAGGTTTCATATCCCTTATAGTTTGGAGCTAGGGTCACTTTCAGAGACTGCTTCGAGTTTCCATTTCATTAAGTTTCTACCTTACAGGTGCCCCTAGATTTTTGTTGTCTCTCGCTCCATCCTCCCTATAATTGATCCTGCCTGTTTTCATTCACACCACTCTATCCTTTTACCGCCACCCATTTAATGGCAATTAAATCTATCTCCCCTTCACTGTGAGATTCATGTATTCCTCCTCTTGAGCACTCCTTGTTACTTAGCTTGGCTGAGTCTGTAAAATATAGTATGGTTATAATTTGTTTTATGACAATAACCACTTACAAGTGAAGGGATACTCTGTCCTTCTGGTTCTGAATTTCTTCATTCAGAATGATCATTTGTTCTATCCATTATTCAGGAAATTTCATGATGGCATTGGTTTTAGCAGTTGTGTAATACTCCATTGTGTAAATGCACCACATTTCCTTTCTCCATTATTAAGTTGAGGGGCATCTTGGTTCTTTTCAGGTTCTGTCTATTACAATTAAGTTTTCTATGAACATAGTTTAGCCAAGTGTTCTTGTGGTGTGGTTGAATATCCTTTGGGTATAAGCACAAGAGCAGTATATCAGAGTCTTGAGGTAGATTGAGTCATTGCTTTCCAAAGTGACTGTACAAGTTTACACTTCAACCAGCAATGGAGGAATATTCTCCTTGTTCCTCATATTCTCCAGTAGAACTTGAAGTTTGTGTTTTTTACTTTAGTCATTCTGAGAGTTGTAAGATGGAATCTCAGTTATTTTGTTTTGCAATTCCCCTGATGGCTAAAGAAGTTGAATATTTCTTTAAAAGTTTATAAGACATTTGATAATCCTCTGTTGATAATTCTCTGCTTATATACCCCATTTTTAATGGGATGGTTTGGTTTTGTCCTATTTATTATTGATCTTAGTGTTTGTGCTACTGGTATTCTATTCAGGAAGCTATCTCCTGCACCAATGCATTCAAGGCTATTCCCTAATTTCTCTTTAATCAGGTTCAGATCTGGTTTTATATTGAGATCATTGATCCACTTGGACTTGAGTTAGGTGAAGGATGGTAGATATAAATCTATTTGCATTTTTCTCCATACCAATATCCAGTTACACCAGCAACATCTGTTGAAGATGCTTTCTTTTTTCCATTGTATCATTTTGAGTTCTTTGTTAAAAATCAGGTATCCATAAATGTGTGGATTTACTTTTGTATTCTCAATTCTTTGATTCTGTTGACTAACCTGTCTGTTTTTTAAGACAATGTCATTCAGCTTAATACGATCGTTCTGTAGTAGAGCTTGAAATCAAAGATGATGATACCTCTTGAAGTTAATATTCATACAGGACTGTTCTAGCTGTCCATTCATGTTGCTTTGTCTGTTTTGTTATGCTTTATTTTGTTTTGAAGTTAAGCATTTTCTTTCATTGTCTGTAAAGAATTGGGAGTTTTGGTAGGAATTGTATTGAACCTGTAGATTGCTTTTGGAATTATGGCCATTTTTACTAATTTGATCCTAGTGATCCAAGAACATGGGAGATCTTTCAATCTTCTGATATATTTTCCAATTTCTTCCTTCAAATATTTGAAGTTCTTCTCAGGTTTTCTTGTACTTGTTTATATAGTGCATTGCTTTGATAAATTTTCAAATTTGGAACCAGCATCTCTGAAATGAAGTCTACTTGATTTTCTTTGATGATCTTTTTGATGTGTTCCTGGCTTTAGATTGTGAGAATTTTAATGAATATTATTGCATCTATATCAATGGGGAAAATTAGTCTACAATATAAGTTCATTGTCGAATGTTTTGGGTATCAGGGTGATGGTGGTCTCACAAAATGAATTTGACATTTTTTCTTTTATTTCTAATTTGTGGAATAATATAAGAAGTATTAGTATTATCTGTCATTTAAATTACTGGTAGAAATCTGACTTAATACCATCTGGGCCTGTAGTCTTCTTGGTGGGGAGACATTTAATGACTGCTTCTACTAAATCAGGGGATGCAGTTCTGTTTAAATTATTTATCTGAACTTGATTTAATTGCTAACTGTCTGTTATGTCTCCCTTTTATTTTCATTTTGTTAATTTGGATAATATCTCCATCTTTTGTAAGTTTGGATAAGGTTTTATCTCCCATTGGTTTTCTCAAGAAACCAATTCCTTGTTTCATTGATTCTTTGCATTGTTCTTTTTGCTTCTATTTTATGGATTTCAGTCCTTTTTAAAATTGATTATTACCTACCATCTACTCTTCCTATGTATGCTTGCTTCTTTTTAATCTAGGGCTTCAAGTGTGTTGCTAAATCACTAGTATGAAATCTCTCCCATTTCTTTATGAAGCACTGAGTACTTTTAACTCTCCTTTCATTGTGTAACATATGTTTGGGGATGTTGTATATTCATTTTTATTGAATTTAAAAGTCTTTCATTTCTATCTTTAGTTCTTCCTTGACCAAGTAGAAATTCATTTCAGAGTTGTTCAATTTCAATAAATTTATAAACATTCTGTAGTTTGTGTTCTGATTGAACTCCAGCTTTACCTCCTAGTGATCTGATAAAATACAGGTTGTTATTTCAATTTTTCTTTGAGACTTTCGTTGTGATAGATTATATGGTCAATTTGGAGAGAATTCCAAGATGTGCAGAGAAGAAGGTGTATTGTCTTGTGTTTGATAAAATGTTCTGTGTTGGGGGACAATCCTGTATTCTGTCAGTCATTTTTTAAATAAATGTTGATTGACCAGGCAAGAAGTACAGGCAGGAAAACCAGACAGGAAGTAGAGGTAAGAACAGGAGAATTCTGGGAAGCAGGAAGCTCCCTTGGCATTCTTGTGCAATCCATCTAAGAAGCAGGATGTAAGCTGCCCCACTAACATAAATAAGAACAATGGGTTAATATAAGTTACAAGAGCTTGTAAGAAGTCTGAGCTAATGGGCCAATCAGTTTATAGCCTAATGTAGACTCTCTGTGTGATTTTCATTTGGGCTTGCCAGCTGTGGGTTAGCTGGTGGGACAGAAACCCCAATGAGCAGGCCCTCATGTTACAGAATGGCGCACAATGTGGATAACCACATCCACAGAAAGCCTGAGAAAGCTTGGGAATCAATAGAGTAAAGCGTGTTTTCTTGATAGCAGCAAGTTCTCAGTCTGCTCTGCTTGCTAGAGGCAAGCAAGCACTCTCATCTAAGAGAGGCTTCCTGACTCAGCTTTAGCTGCAAAACCCTGCAGCTCTTTAAGAGGTCCTGCCAAGAAACACTTA
>JAQHUG010000182.1:4212354-4225326 GCA_028555095.1 Dicrostonyx torquatus
AAGAAAGAAAGAAAGAAAGAAAGAAGAAAGAAAGAATCGTCTGGTAAGTCACCACTTCGTGGTAACATACAGACTTTTATAACGAGTTAGTTTATATGTGAGAGTTAGCCAAGAAAAGGCTAGAGATAATTAGCAAGGCAGTATTTAAATGAATACAGTTCTTATGTGGTTGTTTTGGGTACAAGCAACCAGCTGCTGAGTGGACCAGTGGCTGGGGGCTGGGAGCCGGGTGCCAGGAACACAACCCACACCTCTCCCACTCATACAACAAAGTGCATAAAGAATAGACTCTGTATTGTGTCCATTGTCGACACGGTAAAATACTGTGGCACTGTCAGACATGTTGACAAGTCTACAATTACTCCTGTGTCTCTCCTATCAATGAATCAGGTAGTATCCAGTAAGAGCAATGTGCTATTCTATCAGTTAATGCAAGAGGCATATCAATTCCTATGACACCATCTTGAAGACTTGGCACTGTGAAAATCCTTTCAACACACTTAAGCCCCCATGCTCCCCATTTGCCAGCCAGAGTCTTCTATTTTTGTGTAGAGGTGGTTGTAACACTTACCTTTTAATTAGGAAGTAACATTCTGCCTTGTTTCTCTGTCCCCTGTACAGGGCTCACCAGGCCCTTAATTATGTAGAGTCTCTAGAAAATCTTTTGTGAATAAATTCACAAAATTTATGTGGTGGCTCATGTCTTTAATCCAGTACTTGCAAGGCAGCGGTGCAGATCTCTATGAGTACAAGGCCCAATCTTGCCTACAGAGTGAGTTGCAGCACAGCCAGGGATACACAGAGAATCCCTGCCTTGAAACAAAATGAATAGATTCAATTGGTCACATTGGAGTTGCTTGAAGAAAATGTCAAGTACTCTAAATGTTCAATATTCTAAAGGAACAGCAACAAAACCATGTGACTATCATGCATTCCACCGATGGGCATTGTTTAAGGGTAAGGTAATTAGGAGTATTTTTCTAATGATTGTTTTAGTAATTTTCTTTATTTATGAATACAACCTCCCAAGCAAACGTTAAAACAGTTTTATATGTTTGTGCTTCAATTAGTAAAATTAAAGGGTTTACTCACTGGAGGTCAACTTGACAAAGAAGAGACCAAGTCAGAAAACATTTGGTTGTAATGAAGCAGACATTTAAATAGAATTTGGGATTTCTAAGTAACTAAAGAAATATAAACACCCTACTCTGCACATAAGAGTCATAAGAAATTTCAGTGTGCAGTGCAACTTAATAGATGGTCAGTGTTTGTGACTTTGTGTCAAATAGGTGTAACAGAAACATCTCTGAAAATAGACTTCTTTGCAGTTTTACCCTATTATAGCTACAATTTCATTTCAACCTAGTGCTAACAGAGAGAAACAGAGGAAAGGAAAGAAGGGAAGGGGGTAGGGAGGGAAAAGGGAGGTTTTTGGGGTTTTTTTTGTTTTTTTTTTGTTTTTTTGGCACTGTTGCTACTGTTTTTCTTCCTATTCTTAAATGGTTACAGTGGACCAAGAATCTGTGGTTCCCAAAACACTTTTTTTTGCTAATTCTTTCTTTTTCTTTTTTTATTGTTAAAAGAAAAATTTACATTTACTTCCCTTGTCCCAGGCCCTCCTGCTCCCCTACTACCCCATCTCCTTCCCCCTGCTTCCTTAAGATGGGGCAGGATACCCTGCACTGTGGGAAGCCCAAGGCCTTGACCCCTCCATCTCGGTCTAAGAAGGTGTGCATCCATATAGAATAGGTTCCCAAAAAGCCAATACATGCAGAAGAGATAGGTCTCTGTGCCATTATCATTGGCTTCTCAGTCAGTCCCCATTGGCAGCCACATTCAGAGAGTCAGGTTTGGTCATATGCTCATTCAGTCCTGGTCCAGCTGGATTTGATGAGCTCCCAATAGATCGAGCACACTGTCTCTGTTGGTGGGCCAGTCCCTCATGGTCCTGACTTCCTTGCTCATCTTCTCCCTCCTTCTGCTCTTCCACTGGACCTTGGTAGCTCAGTCCCTTGCTCTGATGTGAATGTGGGTCTCTGGCTCTATCTCCATCCATCATGCAAAATTCCTATGGTGACGATCAAGATATTTAACAATGTAACTATGGGACAAGGTCAGTTCAGGGACCCTCTGCTCTGCTGCCCAAGTACCTAGTTGGGGACATCCCTGGGAACACCTGGGTCCCCTCTAGAGACAAGTCTCTTGCCAATCTTAAAATGAATCCCTTAATGTAGATATCTTATTCCCTTCTCCAATACCCACCCTTCCTCCCTCTCCACCCTCCACTACCCCCAGGCTCTCTCCAGTTCTTCCATCTCCCTTCTACCCCCTTCCCTTTCATCTATCCCCACACCACCCCCACTCCACCCCCATCCCCACACTCCTGCTTCCAACTTTTGCTTGGTGATCTTGTTTGCTTCTGACGTCCAGGAGGACCTATATATGTTTTTCTTTGTGTTCACCATGATATTTGGCTTCTCTAGGCTTGTGTGCTATAAGCTTAATGTCCTTTGTTAATGGCTAAGGTCCACTAATGAGTGAGTACATAACATACTCATCTTTTAAGGTTTGGGATATCTCACTAAGGATAGAGTTTTCTATTTCCATCCATTTGCATGAAAAAGTCAAGATGTCATTGTTTTTTTTCCGCTGAGTAGTATTCTAATGTGTATATATTCCACACTTTCTGGATCCATTCTTCCATTGAGGGGCACTCAAAACACTTTTTATGAGACAGTGTGGTAACAATCTGGCCAGGGAATCAAAATGTCATAAAATTCAAATTGTGGTTTAAGTTAAGTGCTTTGTATATAAGCATAAAATCCCCAGTACAGATCACTAGTACTTATATAAGGTGTTGATTAAAACCTAAGTTCAGCAGTGGTATGACAAACACAGACAGATCTCCAGGAATTACCATCCAACCCATTTAACGGGAATGGCTTTGTTAGACCTTGTTTCAAAAATTTAAGGCAAAGAAAATTAGAGGAAGACACTGGAATTTGGACCTTTGGCCTCTACTCACAGTGGTAAGGTAAATGTACACACACACACACACACACACACACAGAGAGAGAGAGAGAGAGAGAGAGAGAGAGAGAGAGAGAAAGAGACAGAGACAGAGAGACAGAGACAGAGACAGACAGAGACAGACAGAGTGACAAAAGAATAATCAATCTTACTCGTTTCACATTGCGTATATGGTTCTTGTCTGTGAATATTTGAGAATGATAGCCAACATCATGCCAACAGTGTTAATGATATATTGGAAACCAGTATTGGCCCCTGTCTTAGTAACTGTTTTGGTGATGTGAAGAGACACCATGACCGAGGGAACTCTTATAAAAGAAATAATTTAATTTGGGATTTCCTTATAGTTTTAAAAGTGTAGTTCATTATCATCATGGCAAGAAACATGATAGAAGGCATAACCTTGAAGTAGTAGCTTGGAGCTACATCCTGATCCACAGGCAGAGAGAGAATACTGGGTTTGTCATAGGCTTTTGAAACTTCAAAGTCCACCCCAGTGACACACTTCCTCCAACAAAGACACAACTTTTAATCGTTCTAATCTTTTCTTATAGTGGTATTTACCTGGTGACTAAGCATTCAGATATATGTCTATGGGGGACATTTTTATGCATACTACCACAGCTCATGAAAAAAAAAGATCTCTCTGGTCTACTTTGGTTCACTCAAACTCAACACTACATCATCTAGATTCATTGAGAGAAATCATAAGCAATATATAAATAAATAAGAAGAAAAGATTTTACTTTATTGTCTTAGTCAGATTTCCATTTTACAGAATCAAACAGATAGAGCTCTGAAATGTTTGTCCATAACCAGTGGAATGAATTCAGGCTCAGACAGAATGTCTTTTTCTGACCTCTTTTAAATTAAATTATTCTTGCAAAATGAGTGTTGACTTTGCATATTTTTCTTGGTACTGTCAACCAGAAGTTTGATTTCCATGTCAGCTTTCCCAGCAACTGTTTGCTACACACAGTAGCAAAACAGCAAGTCAGTGTTATTCAGTAGTTCAGAGTAAATGTATACATGTGTGTTGAGTGCATAACATGTTTCACAAAGAGTGAACCCTTGTTGTAGATTCTCCATTCATTCACTTGAGTTGTTTTTCATGTATATTTAAACCCATTGTGTAGGTAGTTAAATATGTACTAACAGGCCAAAGTCATGGAGATGTCACTCTCTTTGGTGATGTTTGTGTTGGGAAATATTTCATGCCATTCATCTTCAGTCATAATGTTACAGACTTATCTACTCCATCTATTCTGAAAGTTGATTTCGCTGAACACATAAACTGATTTGACTCCCTGGGCCAGTAAATTCAGTTACAGTATGTTCATAACCTTTGTAAGTTTTCTCAGTGGAATTTGTAAGTTGTTTCATTCCATAGAGCATCCATTATTTTAAAAGACTCAAGATCACAATGCTCAAGTTTGAATAATCACTGGCGGTTTCCTGATAAGCCATAATGTCAACATAAGGCCAAACAGCATACACTTTTGACCCAGATGCCAGGTATTATTAGTAGACAGACTTAAAACATATAAGCCATAGGGAGGTCTTCAGCATTTTGAGGCCTATACATTTCATACAATAAAACCCCCTTCAGAGCTAGTTCCTCGTTCCAAATGAAGTAAAAATCCCAATATCCATCATGGGTAGAAATGCATCAGCACCTACTCAGAACCTTGCCAAGTGCCTTAATATTGGTCCAGCACCTTTTCTTCTCTGAATGGCTTGTGAACTAAGTTGTGAAAGCTGTCCTTTTTTTTCCCTCAGCTTTGCACTAAACTTTCTTACAAATTCCCTTGCTAAGGATTCATTAACAATGTCCTCATCTTCATTATCTCCTGAGTTTAAGAAGATAAAGCACAGACAGCTTAGAGAGGAAAATTTTGTTCCAGTACTGGTGCCAGAAAGCTTACATTGCCTGTAGTTCTAACTCCGGGGGGATGCTAGCTAAGAGACAAAGAGAACTGTTTATTATTATTGAATCTTGTTTTTCTTCTTTTCTGACCCAAGAAGCAATCTTTTATTTTCAATTTCTATACATTTTTATATTTATATTGTATATATAAATTTGGGAAATTTATGCATAATTTATAGGAATAAATTGGAGTCATCACTCTGTTGCCAGAACTAACTCAACTTACAGGAATGTCACTGCACTGATATAAGTTCCTATCAGACTTTACAGTATTTTCAATGTTAGAAATTAGCCAGGCTTGCTTTCTGTGCACGATAAAGAAAACAGTAATAGGATACCTTCCAATGATGGTAGAAAGATCATTTTGCATGTAAATGTGGAATCAATGGTGGTATAACCTGCTGACTTTACTTCTGGTGCAATGCTCCAGCGTCAGAAAGAATCCAAAGGAGACTAATAACCTAAGCACAGAGTTATTTCCACCAGTTGTTGTCTGTGTGAGTTTGTTTTCAGGTGTTCAGCACTCAAAAAACAGATTCCTTCATCTTTCTCTGTTGTTTTAGTGACACTTTCTTACCACCCCAGTTCAGTACTTTAATTCATGTTAGATTGCTTTATTATATCATTTTACAGTCACACAAAGACATTTACCTCTCAGAAAATGGTAGTGTCTTGATTTCTTTTAAATCATTGTTGAACAGCTTCAGTGAGAAATCTGATGTTCTTTATGGGAAAAGTGTACAAACTGGTAAGCATGGCATTATGTTCCACAGGCCTTGTATATAGCTCTTTGAAGGACTGTATCAGAGTCAGTGCAATTGCTTTCTGCTTCTTGAGGAATTTTTGGTGTTGCATTAAAAATGGGGTCAAGTTCTTTCTGATTACACTTTCCCTGAGACAGATGAAATTTCAGTAGGAGCAGTTTGCACTTGTAATAACCAAATTAATATTTGAATATTTCATAGCACTTATTTTGTAAATTCTTTGTAAATATTTATTTTATTTATTTTTAATAGTGAATAAATGTGTCTTTTGTGTGTGGATATATGCATGTGAGTGCAAATAAACTAGGAAGAAAGACAAGCCCCTGGAGCTAAAATTGCAGGCAGTTTTGAGGAACAGAACATGTAACCCAAACTCAAGCCCTATTCAAGAGCAATCCACACACATAAGTGTGGAGCTATTACTCCAGTCCCAGAAATTTCTTTAAAATATCAGTGTTGACTATTTAATAATTAATTCTAATATAGCTTTCTTTTCAAATAATGTAGAAACATTAAGATCATTTTACTCTAAATAAATAGTGATAACTACAATAAGTAATTTCAGTTCTATTTGCTGGATTTTGTTTCACTTCATCAAAAATAATGGTTTGAAAACAATGATCTAGTTTCTGTTTTATTATTCTTTTCCCATTTGGATCCGATCCACTTCAAGTCCTTTTTGCTTTCTTATTGACTAAAACTGCCATGGTGGAGAGAGGTAATTAACAAACCATGTATTAATGGTTTACTTTTCTTACCAGGATCTTTGATTTTATTTTAATGAAAATGGCAGTGTGACTGAGGCTATGACTGCAGCATAGTCTCTTCTGTGGTTTAGAATGAAGGACATCATGTATGTAAACAAAGAAATCTTTGAGAAGTAAAAAAGTCATACTTTGAATTATGAAATGTAGGATTTGGGTGAAACTATACTATTTCCAACAACTCCGTTCTCCTAGTAGAGTATTACTTCTAGTATTAGATCAGACTCCATGATTGTCCAGTTCTACTGGAAACTGCCAGGTATAAGTTGTATAGCTTTGCAGGACTCCAGGAACTTGTTTCAATTTGTAGGAAAGTACTCCACACCATTTACACTCAGTTTCTTCTTCATGACCTCAGCCCCCACTTACATTTGGTAGCTCCCTCCATTGCTGCCACATTGGCTCCCAGGGTGTGCATGTGTCAGGAAATGTATGATGTGTTTTAGTGAATGCATTTTCAACATTATTACAGTGAATCCTGATTTGCCACCATTTTGGAAACTTGGTACTCTCAGTTTTCTGCAGTGTGAGCCCATTTATGGACCATCATTCTCCTGAGCATCTGCTTACCAACTGGTACATTCTATGAATTCATCACCTCACTCTTTTTTACTTTTATTTATTGTTGCACTTCCTGTTGCTAGAATATTGTCTACTAATAGGACTTAATAAATACTTATCTTAATGAAAATGATTGAAGAAAATGCATGCAGATATTTGCTGGGCACAACAATAACACCATAAATGGTGGGGTGGCTATTATAATGATGGTAATGTTTTTCTACAAAAGCCAAATTGTAAATAAAACCCAGGGATTCTGTCAAATATAAAGGCTGAACTCTATATTGTAGAATCAAAATTACATGTGAATTACTCTAATAGAACTTGAACAAGTTATTTCATTTCATTGAACACTAGTTTTGTAAAGTAGAACTGTCAACGGCATTTACGTGATTTTTTTTCCTCAAGAACTGAATAAAATGACAAGTTAGAAATGTCTATTATAGTGTTTGGTCTGAATCAATACAAATTTATTTTATTCCTATTTCCTACCCCTCATCTCTTAGTGTCTCTTGAGAATTATTTTTGGACGCCTTCCATATGTCTATCATCATGATTGCCCTTAATATCAAATATAAGGCTTAGTTATTTCCATTCTTGAACAGGAACTAATTCTCTGGGGAGAATTATCGCATGCACATTAGTGAAAGAAAAGTCTAGAAAGTAATTCTAGGGAAGGGAAAATAATTGAACCACAAAGAAAAAGTAGCTAATGGAGGAATTTATATAAAATATCAGACACTTCTTTATTAGATTATGAAGGGATGACATTTATAAGATCTCAGATAGTAAGTAATATGTTTCTGGTAAAAGGGATACCAAGAGCAAACTACAGAAGCTGAAATAGAATGGCAAATATGGAAACATGTGAGAAACAGTGCATCTAGTATGCAAGGTATATCTAGGCATTGCAGGAGACAAGCAAAGGACATTTGAAAACCATGAGTAAATGATGACTATGTCATACCTTGAATCTCAAATTATTCCCCTAGACAGTGGTAATGTGACCAAAGTGAAGAGTGCAGCAGAGTCTCATCTGTGATTTAGAATAAATGTCATCATGTGTGTAAATGAAGTCAATGACAGATAGGAATGAATAAAATAAAAACATACTTCGGATTATGGAAGGTAGGATTTGAGTGAAGTACACTGTTTCCAACAATCCCATTTTCCTAGCTCCACTATTGCATTAATTAAGACTTGCTGATTGTCCATTTCTATTGGAAACTCCCACTTGCAAACTGCATGGCTCTGGAGTATTCCTTAGTACCTCTTAGCTTTCTTATCATCTGTAAGAATGTAATTAAAACATGTCTCTTTTTTCACCAAAATGAGTTTCTATTAAAGTAATTAAGTTGTATATTTAAGTATATGCAACTTGTTTCAAACATTTTCTATACTTTTAAATAAAGGAGATTGACTATAAAATCATCTTATATTCTTTTTTTAAACAATCTTATTTTATTTTCCATACCAGTCCCAGTTCCCTCTTGCTTCCCTCCTTCCACTTCCCCTACCTTCTTCCCACCCAACCCAGTCAACTCTCAGAGAGGGAAAGAGCTCCCATGGGTTATCAGCAAAGTCTGTCATATCGCATTGAAGCAGGACAAGACCCTCCTCACTGTATCTAGACTCAATGAGGTATTCCTCTGAAAGGAATAATCTCAAAAAAGCCAGTTCATACTGTATGGATAAATTACAATCCCACTGTCAGTGACCACACAAATTGCTCAAGCCATACAACTGCCACCAACTTTCAGAGTGCCTACTTCGTTCCTATGCAGGTCCCCCAGCTGTCCATTTGGAGTCAGTGAGCTTCCACTAGTTTGGGTCAGCTGCTTCTGTGGGTTTTTCTATTGTGGCATTGACCTTTTTGCTTGTATTATTGTTTTTTCTTCTCTTCGACTGGACTCGAGGAGCTCTGCCCAGTCCTTAGTGGTGGATATCTGCATCTGTTTCCATAAGTTAGTGGACAAAGGTTCTATGATGACAACTAAGTTAATCATTAATTTGATTACAGGGAAAGGCCAATTCAGGCAACCTCTCCACGATTGCTAGGAGTCTTAACTGGGGTCATCCTTGTGGATTCCTAGGAATTTCCTCAGTACAAGGTTTCTTGGAACCCTGTAATGGCTCCCTGTATCAAGATCCTCTGTCCTTATTCTCCTTCTCTGTTCTTCCCCATACCCTTCCCTCACCTGCCCTTTATCCCCTCCTTCATCCCTCCATCTCCAAGTTTACTCATGGAACTTGTCTATTTCCCCTTTCCAGGGGGATCCATGTATGTCTTTCTTAGGGTACTTCTTATTACCTAACTTCTCTGGGGTTGAAGACTGTAGGCTAGCTATCCTTTGCTTTATGTCTAATATCCACTTATGAGTGAATACATACCATGTTTGTCTTTCTGGGTCTGGTGGACCTCACTCAATTTTTTTTTCTAGTTCCATCCATTTGCCTGCAAATTTCAATATCTCATTGGTTTTTGTTTGTTTGTTTTTTACCACTGAATATTACTCTATTGTATAAATGTACCACATTTTCCTTATCCATTCTTCAGTTGAAGGCCATCTAGGTTATTTCCAGATTCTTGTTATTATAAATAAATACCCTCCTTAGGCACCATGAAAACACAAATGGAAACAACTTTGAGATACCATCTCATACCTGTGAGAAAGGCTAAAATAAAAAAAAATGATGACAGCTTATGCTGGAGAGAAAGTGAAGTAAGGGAACCTCTTTAATTGCTGGTAGGAGTGCAAACTTTTACAGCACTACTTGGAAATCAGTTTGGTAGTTTCTCAGAAAATTGGGAATCAATCTACCTCAAGTCTCAGCAATACCATCCTTGGGCATATACCTAAAGGATGCACACTGATGCCACAAGAACATTTGCTCAACTATGTTCATTTTCTATTGTTTTAAGCCTAATAAATACAAGTATTTATCAACATGTTTCTACTTTTCATCAGTGTCACTACCAGCACTGATGGGAGAAACAAGATCAGAAGCTATATTGAGATAGATTTAGAGAAGTAACTATTGAGAGAGATGAGAGAGAGAGAGAGAGAGAGAGAGAGAAAGAGAGAGAGAGAGAAAATTTTGATGTACTGTAAACATTGCCTGAGGCATATATATATTTTAAGAAAACATTTATATTAAGTTATAAGCGGAAAGCTTTAACTATTATCCACTTTAGTCTCCACCTTGGTTTTTGATGCGAAGCTAGATACAAGAACTGAAAGGGTATAAAAATTTACTATGAAAAAGGATTCCTAGGAATACCATGACACTCTAATTAACTCCCTGGTAGAAAATCAAAAAATGACACATCTGTCTGAGGCTTTTCTTATTATTATTGGTACTTCTATTACCTTGGATAAGTATTATCTTCCAAAAAAAAACTTATCCTTTTCTATTCTAGATTAGTGTCTACTTCGTATATGAACTAAAAGGTAGATTCAATTTTTCATCACTCACCACACAAACATGTTCCATAACATTCATCATGCTTTTCCAAAGTGGAGTGTGTTTCTGTGTGTGTGTGTGTGCATTCTCTTAATAACTACAATGTTATTATGAAAAAAGTGTAATCTGTTTTTTTTTGTAACCAAGGTACATTATATAATAAATAGTATGTTTCAAGTACTCAACAGTGACTGAAGCAAATAAAATCACTTAAGATCCATCCCCTTCCATTGACTTTGATCAAAAATGACTTTTAGAAACCACTACTTTATACCCTTCCTATTGAATATTATTACCTATGTTCCTTCTCTTTCTGCAGGGCTAGCTTTTCTCTGTGTTGCTCTAGCTCTTCACAAGAAGTTTGGTAAAAGTCACCCTTCAACAATCATGATGTTAATTTATGTTTAAAATGTATAACCTTGGGATAAACTGAGTTCTGTGACTTGCTGATATCAAAATTGAAATGGTCTTATAGACAAAAACAGGAACTGTCTTCAGTGACTCATTTTTAGTCTACACTGCTTCTGGATAGATTAACCAAAATGTTAATGACTTAAAACACCACTCATCATTTCACAGAACCATTGACTCAGTAATCAGAGTAAAATTTTCCTAGCTTCTTGACCACAGGGTGCTTGCATGCAGTCTTTCAGCTACTGTCTTCAATTGTAATCACTCAAGTCTCTTCTGTGGGAACTAACACTTCCCAAATCAGTCACATGTTAGCTATTCCACACTGTGTATATTGTTGGTCTAAGAATTCCTCAACTCCACATTGGCTGAATCAAAAACCACCCACAGTTCACAAAACTTTTTGAGATAGGAAAGAAGAGTAAGAGAGAGAAAGTGTGAGCACAAAGAAAGTCCTTATCCTTTCTACCTCAGGTCAGACTTGATAGCCTTTGTTCCGTATTCTATTTAATTTTTGGTCAAGAGGAGTGGGTTACACTGGATGTAGATGCTAGTACCTGGAGCTTACTGAGGATTGAACACATTCAACAAGCTGAAAAGTTTCAGTACTTCGATATTAATCCTCTCTGCCAACACAGCCAATCAAAACAAGCCACATTCAGAAGTCCAGGTTAATCTGAGCAAAGTATTCCCTGAAGGGGAGTGGTCTTGGCCATTTCAGCTTAAAGACACGCCCTGCCATTAGCTAATTATTCTGGCCCCTAATTAGTTGTAATTAATTAATGGGGCTGGACCACCAGATCCCAAGAGGGGTATAAAATGATAGGCCCATGTGAAAAGCGCTCTCTCTGCGTGGATCACCGACCTGCCTGCTTCTTTGGAGGAGCTCTCTCTGGTATAGTAATCTGTGTGTATATTGGTCTTTATTAAACTTGTGTGTCTTAAATAAAACTGTCACACTTGGCGCCCACCAACGTGGGGCCTTTTAAGACCCCCCAGCCGGGTGGGGCTGTATTTCTCCCCAGGGTGAGGCCTTGTTTCTCCCCGAGCCTGCCTCCCCTCCACTCCACTCCGCAGTGCAGTTGTAACCCGTCCCACTGCGGAGCCTAAGGCAGGGATCTGCGTTTTCCACCGGCCCACCATGCCTGTCCACTCCAGCCCCGTGATCTCGGGCCAAACCTAGCGGCAGGTTTTCCCCGCTCCATTCCACTTTTCTTGCATTTCTTCATTGTGTTTGGGACTTTCTGAAATTCAGAGCCAGTTTTGAGTCCTTTCTCACTGGCTTCTGCGGCCTGCCCTGCCCAGCTCCGTCTTTCGACTTTGCTCAGCTGCTCGCTGCTGCGGTTTATCTGCACCTGCGCAGGCTCTGGCTCCACCCGGGCCTGCGCCCTAGTTTGAAGGCTCACCGCAGCGGCCCTCCCACTGTTCCGCAGCCCGCTGCGCTCACGCCCACACCCTCTGCCCTGCGGCTCGCACTCCAGGGGGCCCCCCCAGCCTCCCAGTTTGTTGCTTGGCTCAGCCACTCCCCTATGGCCGCAGCTATCCGCGCGCACATATCTCACTGCCTGCCCCCATTTGTCGCTCGGATCTCTGCACTTTCCCCGCTCCACTGTTTGCGCAGCACTTCTTCTGCTTGAGCACCGCCATGGGCCACCGGGCCCATTCACCCAGTGCAGAGTCGGAGAACTTTGGCCCCAAGCCTCCTGGTAGCTGCCGCTACACATCTGTGGAGCTCGCGCGCGCCCACCCATCGCAGGTGTCTGTACTGGAGGCAGACACGTTGAGTACACAGTGAGTGAGGCTCCGCCCTCAATCCAGGCCCTTGCCAAGAAATTTCTCGAGTTTTGCAGGGGTCTGTTTCCAGAGTCTGAGTATAGGAATTGTTCCGCCACCACGGACGTGACTGCTAATTGCTCAAGGTCATAGCAGACAAGCGATTAACCGCCGGAAACCTTGTACATCTGAACTGTGGTAAGATGTCTTTCACAAAGCCTTATTTCCAAAATCTCTCGTTTTTTAATCAAAATGATTTTAGGCCTTACGCCCTCAA
>JAQHUG010000183.1:70661-91086 GCA_028555095.1 Dicrostonyx torquatus
CTGGCCTCTGTGGGTAGCAGCCATGAATACAGTGTACATGTGTTTACCTGCAGGCAAAACATTCATACACATGAATAAAAACAAATAGATGTTTAAAACAAACAAACAAGATCAAACCGGTCTTCCATTTGACTGTTTGGCTCTGTGTGTGTGTGTGTGTGTGTGTGCGCGGGCGCGTGCGCGCATGTGTGCGTTGTGTGTGTATGTGTGTGTATGTGTGCATGTGTGTGTGCGTGCGTGTGTGTGTATGTGTGTATGTGTGTGTATGTGTGTGTATCTGTGTGTGTGTGCATGTGTGTAGCCATATGATTTTCCTTACCTAATCTGATCTCTAGAGTTGTTTATTCAAACTAAAACATATCATATAAATGCCTGAAATTCTCAAAGAACAAATTAAAAAATTGGAAACAAAACCAAATAGTTTTAAAGCAAAAACCCCAAAACCTAAATGGAACCTTGGTGTGGTGGTGCATTCCTGCAATCCCAGCATTCCCAAGGTGGAGACGAAAAAAATGCTGTAAATTTCAGGGTTAACCTGGGCTACAGAAATGAATTAGGGGCCAACCTAAGATACATAGCAAAACCCTGTCTCAAAAAAAGAAAAAAAAGCAATAAATAAATAACAATGAAGGAAATGGGAGTTAGCAAAGGCAAGCATGATTTAAAACCCAGAAAATAAGCCTAATGTGATGTCATCTCATTGTACCCCACATTCCATAGGCATCAGTAGGTTTGGTACCTAAGAACGTCCCCTAGAGGCTCCAAATATGGGAATTCTCCACAAATTGCAGACCCAAAGTTCTCATCTGCAGTGAGTCAGAGTCAGGAGTCAGATCTATAAAAGGAGTGGGAAGGAGAAATGGTGCCGGTGGTCCCTCCCCCATGGGGAAATGGCCTTGTACTGTACACAGCCGGTGGAAAGGGGGAATCTAAAGATGCACTGTCTGAGAAAGAAGCAAACAGCTGCTAGGGAAGGACCAACAACTGAGCTCCCTGCTGCAAGCTGGGACCCTCTCAGGGTCACTGCAGCCACAGAACGGTCAGTGAGGGGGCTCATGGCAGCGCTGAGGTATCTGGGGAGAGTCAGGAGTCACTGGAGAGTCTCCCAGAAGAACAGACACTTAGGGCCAGCGAGACAGCTCAGTGGGCAAAGGTACTTGCTGCTAAGCAGGGACATTAGTTCTTGCCCTGTTCCCAGAAAATACCATCGTTGATAAGGGAGAATTGGAAGTAAATGGATCATTCTTACAGGGCTGTGAGATGGCTCGATCAGTAAAGTGCTTGTCACGGAGGGGTACTAGCGTTCAGATTCCCAGCACTGACGTAAACAGCCAAGCGCAGCTGTGTTTGCCAATAATGCTAGCAGCCGGAAGGCAGAGAGGCAGGAGGAGCCCCGAGACTTGCTGCCCAGCCAGCCAGTTTAGCTGAGTCAGTGAGCTCCAGGCTCACTGACAGATCGTGTCACAAATATAAGGTGGAAAGTAGCTGAGGAAGACACAGCATCGACCTTCAACCTCCGCATGCGTGCACACACACGCACACACCTAGCCACCCTTGCCAGCTTTTCTGATTTTTTTTCTTTTGTTATGGAAAAGACATAGAGAACCAAAAGAGGAGAGATATTTATAAAGAGTGTTCAGGCCAGACATGTTAGCACATGTCTTTAGCCCCAGAACTCAGACTCAGGAGGCTGAGGTGGACAGGTCTCTCTCAGTTCAAGGACAGCTATGTCAACATCGCAAGTTACAGAACGATCAAGATCACACAGTAATGATCCATCTCAAAATAAATAAATAGAAATACAGAGGCTGCCTAGGAGATAAAAACATACATGCAGCATCTGGAGAGATGATTCAGTGGCCAAGAGCACTGGCTACTCTTCCAGAGGACCTGAGCTCAGTTCAGCGCCCGTCTGCCATGTGCCATGTGCCATGATAGCTCCATAAGAGCACCTAGTTGTGTCATTACCCTGTGTTTACCCTGGGCTTAGCCCATCCTCCATGCAAATGAAGTTTGACTATGTCTTTCCATGAAACACTAAAAGCCCAGACATGGGCCTCTGAAAGACTTCCATGGGGCAAGCCCGCCCTGTCTTCCCAGTGCCCAGCCTCCTGCCACCTACTTTGCCTGCCCTTTTCACATGAGTTAATCAGACAACACTGCCTCCCTGTCTCCACTGAGATTCCCCATTGTTCAGAGCAGCTGGGATCTATCCGTCCAGTCGGTGGCCAACCAGTGTGTGCCAGTCTCACCGTGTATGGAGCTGAAGGCACAGTCTTGCTCTCAAGAGCTACACACACACAACACAACACACACACACANCGCACACACCTAGCCACCCTTGCCAGCTTTTCTGATTTTTTTTCTTTTGTTATGGAAAAGACATAGAGAACCAAAAGAGGAGAGATATTTATAAAGAGTGTTCAGGCCAGACATGTTAGCACATGTCTTTAGCCCCAGAACTCAGACTCAGGAGGCTGAGGTGGACAGGTCTCTCTCAGTTCAAGGACAGCTATGTCAACATCGCAAGTTACAGAACGATCAAGATCACACAGTAATGATCCATCTCAAAATAAATAAATAGAAATACAGAGGCTGCCTAGGAGATAAAAACATACATGCAGCATCTGGAGAGATGATTCAGTGGCCAAGAGCACTGGCTACTCTTCCAGAGGACCTGAGCTCAGTTCAGCGCCCGTCTGCCATGTGCCATGTGCCATGATAGCTCCATAAGAGCACCTAGTTGTGTCATTACCCTGTGTTTACCCTGGGCTTAGCCCATCCTCCATGCAAATGAAGTTTGACTATGTCTTTCCATGAAACACTAAAAGCCCAGACATGGGCCTCTGAAAGACTTCCATGGGGCAAGCCCGCCCTGTCTTCCCAGTGCCCAGCCTCCTGCCACCTACTTTGCCTGCCCTTTTCACATGAGTTAATCAGACAACACTGCCTCCCTGTCTCCACTGAGATTCCCCATTGTTCAGAGCAGCTGGGATCTATCCGTCCAGTCGGTGGCCAACCAGTGTGTGCCAGTCTCACCGTGTATGGAGCTGAAGGCACAGTCTTGCTCTCAAGAGCTACACACACACAACACAACACACACACACACACATGCACACACACACACACACACCTGTATTGTCCGGGGACATTTCCCTGGACCTCTGGACAACCAGCCTGTCTGGGTGGCTTTCCTTTGGATTTTGATGAGCAGAGATCCCCTGCCCACCTGAGGCTGGAGCTGAAACTCTAAACTCCCTTCTGTCTCACCCTCTCACTCCCTAGTGCAGCCCCACCCTCACATACTCGCTCCCCATCCCAGCTCAGGTCTCCCCACCTACTAGCCCAGCACCAACCTCCCCACACTGACCCAGAGCCAGCAGCACCACCCTGCCTCTCTCCTCTGTGAACACTGCGGCTGGGCCTCCTGCCAGCTGGATGGAGTCGCTCTTATTTTCTCCTCTGCACTGCAGTTTCTGCTACTTCCTCATCTCAGGAGTGGAAGTTACAGCTTCACAGAAACTGGAGGCAGGAAAACGACAGAAACGTTGTGGTTTTGGGTCTCATAATTATAATTAACATAGGAGTTTCTAAAGGGTGGCCCACAGCTTCCCCAAACAGACAAGCCACATTTTCACGTATCACTGAGTCTTCAAATGCAATTACCTGCAGTCAGGACTGGAAATTTGACCCTCGATTGTAATTTCTTTCTCTTTTTAAAAAGTGTGTGTGTGGCCGGGCGGTGGTGGCGCACGCTTTTAATCCCAGCACTCGGGAGGCAGAAGCAGGCGGGTCTCTGTGAGTTCGAGACCAGCCTGGTCTACAAGAGCTAGTTCCAGCGCAGGCTCCAAAGCCACAGAGAAACCCTGCCTCGAAAAACCAAAAAAAAAAAAAGAAAAAAAAAGTGTGTGTGTGGTTCCTGCATAGGCCGGAAAAGGGCGTTGATTCCCCCAGAGCTGGGGTTACAGGCGGTTGTGAGCCATTCAATGTGGCTACTGGGAACTAAACTCAGGTCCTCTGCAACAGCGTATGCGTTGTTTAACCACTGAGCCATCTCTCCACCTCCGCACTAGCAAATCTTGGCAAAATATTGCTGGTGCGGCCTGTGTGGCAAACATCATTGTTAACTGCATAGCCTGTTAATGCGCACTTTAGTTAGACTGCCGCTGTGGGCACAAAGGCGAAGAGAAGGCAGGTGTCAGTGAGCATTCTGGAAGCAGAGAGCCACTCAAGGGCAGAGTCGAGGAAAACTTAGTAAGAGTTAAGGAAAACGAGCAAGAGACAGAAACAAAAAAAGCAGGACTGGTGAGAGTGGGAAGCCCTTACCTCTCTAAAAGGAGCTCAGCAGCGGCTGAGCAGGGCTTCACAGTCTCATGGGTCGGGGGTCACAACACAGAGCAAGCCAGAGCAGGGACACCTTCAGAAATATTAGAAGCAGAGAGGGCAGACTCATGGCCTGTGGGGGGGGGGGGACATGAGGACAGGAGGGAAGTGACTTGCTCTTGGCTCTCCTTTTTCTTCAGGGACCCCTGGGACCCCATCTCCACTCCAGGCAACACCAGCTGGAATGGCTGGCCCGAGGGGAGCCATCAAGAGGATCTCCTGGGTGGGAAGGGCGCTGAGAGTGGACTTTCAAGCCAGAGACACCTCTACATCAAAGATCTATACCGAGGCAGGCCACAGAGTCGCCTGGTCCATACCTGGCCTCCAGAGGACACTGCAGACCACAGCATGTCAAACTTCCCCGAGCCCTTGTGCCTCTGACATCTGATCTTCTCTTCCTGGAACCCTACGGACCATCTGTTCAGTACAAATAACCCCAGGGACAGAGTGACTTCAAAAACTACCACTTTCGGCCTCTCGGTTATTTCAGTTTTCGCTTTCCTGGAATTTTTTTTTAAACTACTTTTCCATCTGAAATCTATTTTGGGGTTGTTTTCTGTAAATTTCTTCAATAAAGATCGCTTTGGGGTTCTTTACTTTGACCGAGAAAGCTTTCTTCTGGTGCCAGAGTTCACTGGCAAGCTCGCTGAAGGCCAATGGAGCGGAACATATCAAAAGCAGAGCCAGTTTAGTGTCTCTTTTTATATCCCTCGCACTTGACCATGAAGTACCTTGAGGCCGGACTTTGAGCTCTGTAGCAAGAGATGGCACAGAAATGTACACAGTACAGAGGCCTGGAGAGTGTGCCCACTCGGCCATAGACTGTTAGTGGAGTGTATACTAAGGGAGGCTCGGTACCACATCTGGGGTGGTAAAAAGATGGGTAAGGTAGCCCCCAGCCCCAATGAGACTTGCATGCAGCAGGCAGAGGCACGCACATCCAACCATGGCACCGTGTGACAAGAGCAATGGGGACCAGAGGAGGGGCAGGACCAGCCAGGACTGGAGGATCAGGGGAGGCTTCAGAGAGAAGACAATGCTGAGCTACATGTCTGGAGGAGTTTAAGAGCCAGAGTGGACACGGAGAAGAAACCCTCTGATCTTTGGACCTCATAGCTAGATGGATGGAGCGTGCCTGTAATCCCAGAACTAGGGAGGCAAAGACAGGAGGGTTCAGGATTCAAGACCTCTCAGGGCCGCAGAGAGAGTTCAATGCCAGTCCTAAGCTGCCTAGTGAGAACTCATTCCAAAAACAAAAACAAACAAACAAACAAAAAAACCCAAGAGAGGTGAGCCAGCAGGATGGACCGGTGGGTAAAGGAAGATGCCACTAAAGCTGACAATCTGAGTTAGATCCTCAGAACACACATGATGTAAACAGAACCAGTTCCTCCTTCAGGCTGTCCTCTGACTTCATACGTGCCCCATAGCTTGCATTTGCCTGAAGATGCGAGCATGCGCGCACACACACACACACACACACACACACACACACACTCAAACTCAGGCACACATGTTTATTTTAAAAAGAAATAAAAAATGTTTAAGGGGGGTTAGAAAGCACTACTTGGCAGCACCTGGGGACCATAGTCCTTTCTCTTACAGCATGCGTGGTCCTAGTCAGGGACCTAGTTTGACTCCAGGCAAGTACGTCACCCAGCTGGTGCCCAAGATGCTCTAGTACGCTGAAGCACTATGACCCTGCTCCACCAGGACAAAAACTTCTGGAGGGTCCAGAAGGATCTCCAGGTCCCTTCCAAGCCATCATTATTGATGATAAGTCCGTCCCTGCCGTCCCTGCTTGACTTGCCCCAGAGGAGCCCAGCAATAAGTGACAAATCTGAGTGGCAACACTTCCTGGCCCTCTGGTTTCTGCACGAGCTGAGGCTGAGGGGTCCAGTCCTCAGACCACCAGGGTCCTGGTCTCCAGCCCCCAGGCCCACCTTCCTGCAACCCACTTTGCACTACACCAGTGAACGTCTGTCTGCACTCAAATGTGCTCATTCAATGTAGTGTGTAACACGTGCCCACAAAGTGACACACCAATGCACACAGAACTAAGACCAGAACATATTCATCCAACAGGCACACACACACACACACACACACACACACACACACACACACACCTGATATCCTGATTCAAAACATGACAGACATGACATGAATGTATGTGAAAGATACCCAAGACATGGTCACATTTGCACCCAATGTGATTGGCCATATTCAATGTCAATGGGATTTTGAACCACCTAAGAGTGTGTCTGTGAGGGTATTTCAAGCAATTTAACTGAAGAGGAAAGACTTGCCTTGAATGTGGCCAGCACCACTCCAAGAGCTCGGGTTTCAGACCAAACAAGGAGACAGTGAGCTGAGCACCAGCATTTGTCTCACATTGCTTCCTGACTGTGGATCCAATATGGCTGCTCATGCTCTGACCTCCGTGCTTCCTGCCGTCGTGAACTGAATCCTCTCAAACTAGGAGCCCAAAATAAACCTCTCCTTCTGTTCTTGAGCCTCTTCTGTCGGACATTTTGCCACCACACTGAGAAAAAGTAACTAACACAAACCACAGGACATACAGGAATCCAACACACACATATATATATAAGAGATGTAGAAAAAGCACACGGGGCTGGTCAGATGACTCAGTGGGTGAAGATGCCTGTCACAAAGATTGGTGACCTGAGCTCGATCCCCAGGATCCACGCAGTGGAAGGAGAGAACTGAGNCAGGCACACACACACACACACACACACACACACACACACACACACACCTGATATCCTGATTCAAAACATGACAGACATGACATGAATGTATGTGAAAGATACCCAAGACATGGTCACATTTGCACCCAATGTGATTGGCCATATTCAATGTCAATGGGATTTTGAACCACCTAAGAGTGTGTCTGTGAGGGTATTTCAAGCAATTTAACTGAAGAGGAAAGACTTGCCTTGAATGTGGCCAGCACCACTCCAAGAGCTCGGGTTTCAGACCAAACAAGGAGACAGTGAGCTGAGCACCAGCATTTGTCTCACATTGCTTCCTGACTGTGGATCCAATATGGCTGCTCATGCTCTGACCTCCGTGCTTCCTGCCGTCGTGAACTGAATCCTCTCAAACTAGGAGCCCAAAATAAACCTCTCCTTCTGTTCTTGAGCCTCTTCTGTCGGACATTTTGCCACCACACTGAGAAAAAGTAACTAACACAAACCACAGGACATACAGGAATCCAACACACACATATATATATAAGAGATGTAGAAAAAGCACACGGGGCTGGTCAGATGACTCAGTGGGTGAAGATGCCTGTCACAAAGATTGGTGACCTGAGCTCGATCCCCAGGATCCACGCAGTGGAAGGAGAGAACTGAGTCTCGAAAGTTGTGCTCTGACCTACACACTCCGTGGCGTGTATACATCCCCCGCTACATAAACAAATCAAAGTACTAAGATTTTTTTTTATCACAGATGCATAAAACATATACACAGAGACAGAAAGCACACACACAAACACAGCAGATATAGATACATACAAATATATACACAGCCAGGTGTGTGGGGCTCGCCTGTAAGTCTAAGACTGGGGAGATTAAAGCAGGAAGATCTGGGATAAAGGCCAGTTCGGGCTACACAATAAGACCCTGTCAAAAATAATAATAATAAGCTGGGAATTATGGTATACACACACACCGTTAATCCCATCACTTGGGAAGCGGAGACAGGCGGATCTCTGAATTTGAGGCCAGTCCGGTCTATGTATTATGTTCCAGGACAGTCAGGCTACATAGTGAGACCTTGTCTCAAACCTCAAATAACAGTAGCAGTGATGGTTGTTATAATTCCAGCAAGAACGACGCGGCACACAAGGATCCTTCTGCAGTACGCTTTAATGCTCTTGAGAGTGAGAGCATAAGCTTCCAGAGCAGAGACCCAGAGGCGGGGAAACCCTTCCCTTAAATAGAGGATTCTCCTCGCCTAGGATGTGTCAGCCCCTGGTTGGCTGCAACCCATTGCACAAGATGACACCACGGGAGAGGCAGAGCACAAGGAATGGAAAATCCCTTCGCGTCTGCGCAGCAAGCTTGTTTACCACTTGGGAACACAGGATGTCAGCGCCATCTTGTAATGGCGAATAGTGAGTGTGGCTCCTCACAGACCCCTGTTTTCTGAGAGACTGCTACTATATCATCCCATGCCGACTATCACCTTGAAAGAAGGGCTGATTATTATCCCCATTTGGAACAGGAGGAAACTGTGGTGTAGCGAGAACAATCGGTCACACCAAAATGAGAGCCAACATTCAGAGTCGGAGTCCAGTGCTGGTCCTTCCTCTTCCAAACCCCACATCTTTAGTTAGTTTATTCACGAAGTCTATGACCGAATGAGGACCACAAAGGTTGGCGAGAAGACACTCGCACCCCTAACCTTTCTGCAAGGGCTCTGAATCTGGAGTTGTGTCACAGTCTGCTCGTCCCTGGTCAGTAGAACAAGAGAAATCAGCCTGATATTTGGAAAGCGCAATGAACCACACTGCAATCTCTGTCAGGAACCAGCCCACGCTTCATTGCGCAACTCCTTCCAGGCCCAGTTCCGTGCCCACAGAAGTTTCAGTGTGACCTCCTGTGGTGAGGAAGAGGGCTGCGGGTGTAGGGGATCAGCCAAGCAGAAAGGTACAAACCAATGATAAGTTCTGGCCACAGAACCAATAGAGAGGAGAGCACAGCATGGCAAAGATCTCATTTTCTACCAAATTTTTAGGCAAAGCTATACAATGATCAAGGGAACTGTAAAAAGCCCAGGCTTAGATCCCAACATGTTCAGTTGATTGTCAACCAAGACAACAAGACAAAGCGATGTGTGAGCAACACACATCTTTGCCTAGAGATGGCACCATTGCCAAACTGTTTGCTGTGTGAACATGTGCGCCTGAAACTGATCCTCAACAGGCACACAGAAAGCCAGGCATGGACAAAACTCGAGTACAATTATCACATATGCTCACACATAAGTGGTTTTTAAACATAAAGCAAAGAAAACCAGGCTACAAATCACAATCCCAGAGAACCTAGACAACAATGAGGACTCTAAGAGAGACATACATAGATCTAATCTACATGGGAAGTAGAAAAAGACAAGATCTCCTGAGTAAATTGGGAGCATGGAGACCTTGGGAGAGGGTTGAAGGGGAAGGGAGAGGCAGGGAGGGGAGCAGAGAAAATGTAGAGCTCAATAAAAATCAATAAAATTTAAAAAAAGAAAAGAAAAGAAAGAAAGCCAGGCATGGTGATACATATTTGGAATCCCAGTATCAAGGAGGCAAAGACGGGAGGATCCCTGGGCTCTCTGGCCAGCAAGCCTAGCCTAATAGGGGAGCTCCAAGTCCCAAGTCCCAATGAGAGACCCTGTCTCAAAAACCAAGGTGGACAGTGCCCAAGAAACCACACCCATACCATACCCATGGCTGTCTTCTGGTCTCTGCCCGCACAAGCGTGCGCGCGCGTGCGCGCGCACACACACACACACACACACACACACACACACGTGGTTCCCTTAACAAACAGAGCTGAGAGCTGGGCACGAAGGCTCACGAGTGAAATTCCAACCCCTGGAAGATGGAGGTGGGCAGGAGAAGTGCATTTCAAGCCATCTTGGGCTACAGTTGTGAAACTGTAAACAAATAAGTAGACGAAATGGTGAACAGTAGTGCTGAGGGCTGGTGAGACAGCTCAGCGTGTAAAGGTGCGTGCTTCAAAAGCCTGCAGACCTAAGCTCAAGTCCCGGAACCCTTGCAAAAGACTGCAGACAACCGACTCTGACCTCTACGTGTATGCCACTGCCACACCCCACCTCCATATCATGTACATATACAATAACAATGAAGAGTCTAATGGGCAAAATAGGACATTTATACTATATAAATTTTACATGAGAAGAGCAGACAAGGATCGCATAGATTAATTAAGAGGCTGCCTGAGCATGAGTGTCATAATCCTTGGGAAAGACGTGGCCGCACATGAAAGAATTACCCCCTACACACACACACACACACACACACACACACACACACACACTCAATAAGGGCCATGAAACAGGCCCAGGATGCAGGGTCTCTCAGACCAGCTAGCGTTTGCTCTCACTGTTCTGTGGCTGAACTGAGTCTATTCCTTTCTTTTTCTCCTCTGACCTGTTTCTCACAGTGCATCCATCCATGCCCCAGGTTTTTCTCTGGTTAAAACCCTCTTAAGTTAGGCATCCCCTTCTTCCTCCTCCCCCCCCTCCTCCTCCTCCTCCTCCTCCTCCTCCTTCTTCTTCTCTCTCTCTCTCTCTCTCTCTCTCTGTTTGAATGAGTATGAATATCTGTGGATAGACACACCCATGTGTGTGCATATGTGTGAAGACCAGAGGTTGATGAGGCTGATGCCCAGTGCCTTCCTCCATAGTTCTCCACTCGATTTCCTGAGGCAGAGGCTCGATGGTTCAGCGAACCCAGCCAGCCAGCTTTCCCCAGGAAGCCTGTGTCTCGCCTCCTGAGCACTGGGACTACAGGCTAACCAGGTGACTCACCCTGTGTGTGTGTGGCTCCTAGGGATCCGAACTCCGGTCCTCATGCTTGCACAGTGTCTCATTAGGTTTTTGTCTTGTTTTGCTTTACTTTGCTTTTGAGGCAGGGTCTCACTATGTAGCCCTGGATAGCCTGGACCTCACTTTGTTGACCAGGCTAGCCTCTGCCTCCTGGTTAGTTTTTATTGCCAACTGGACACAACTAAGAGTCAGTGAGGAAGAAGAGTCTCAATTGAGGGACCACCCAAAGCAGATGGGCTTGCAGCCATGTCCGTGGGGAGTTGCTATGTTATTGACTGGTGTAAGTGTCCTCTGTTGGGAAATATTATTTTCAGGTGGGTTGCTTTTGTTTATGCTGCATTTGTTTAACTCTGTGCAGCTGTGATTCTTTGCCTGTCTAAAACACCTGATAATCTAGTAAAGAGCTGAACGGCCAAAGGTGAGGCAGGAGAAAGGACAGGCAGGGCTGGCAGAGAGAGAGAATACACAGGAGAACCCTGGAAGAGGAGGCAAGGGAACAAGGAGAGGAGGACATCAGGGGCCAGCCATCTAGCTACACAGACAGCCATGGAGAAAGAAGTAAAGAAAGGAATACAGAAATAGAGAAAGATAAAAGTCCAGAGATAAAAGGTAGTCAGGGTAATTTAAGTTAAAAAAAAATTTAAGTTAAGTTAATTTAAGTTAAGTTTAGCTGGCTAGAAACAAGCCAAGCTAAGGCCGGGCATTCATAACTAAGAATAAGCCTCCTTGTGTGATTTATTTGGGAGCTGGGTAGTGAGCCCCTCAAAAAGCCAAAAGCGTAAAGCGTAGACCACAGTCTACCCCTGGGCAGATGGTCCTGAACTGCAAAAGAAGCCGGCAGAGGCAGTAAGCAGCATCCTTCCACGGGTTCTGCTTCAGGTCCTGCCCTGACTACCCTCAGTGATGCCCTGTGACCTGGAAGTAGAAACGAAAATAAAGCCTGTCTTCATCCATTTGGTTTCGGTCATGGCATTTATCACAGCAAGGGGAAAGTAAGCTAGACACAGACACACAGTAGCTCTTTATCCACTGAGCATCTCCCCACCAACCCTTCCTCACAGCATGGAGAACCATGCCTTATCCTCTGGCTAAAACGTTCAGATAGACCAGCAGAGACAGCAAAGCCACAGTGTGTGCTGGGAATCCACCAGACCCTCCACGCTTGGCTGGGCTGCACACAACCCGTCTAACGCACTCTTGCTTACAAAACCGCTTGCTTTTCTCTTTCCCTCTTATCTCCAGAGATGCCTCCTGCTCCCAGCCCTGCGAGACGACACCATCAATCACAGTTAATCACCGGATACTGCCCTGCCAGACACAACAGGCTGCGTTTACCAGCCTCTTCATTTCATGCATTTTACGTAGAAGTAGCAGTTCCTGCTTCTGCTTCTACTTGGAAAACAGACTCTCCATTTAGAGAGGGAAAGAGGAAAGAGAGAGAGAAGATGAATGAACTGGGATCAAATGAGGATGGATAAGGGGGCGGGACAACTGTGTGACAGCGTCTAGATTTCAGAAAGGAAGGAACGCTGTTATTGAAAGGCTCATGAGAAAGCCAGAGGCTCGTTCTGAACATCGCTTCATAGAGGCAGAACAAGTCACTAGGAGGATTACTGACAAAGGTCACCTGGGTGGGGCGTGCTGTGTTGTATTCTAATGCTGTCTGTGTGACCTAAGCAACAGACTGCCACTTCCTGCTGAATGGGTACTAACATAATGTCACTTTTATTTTTTCAGGATTCTTTCCTGGCTGTACTTAAGCTCAGCCTGTCTCAGAAACAGAAAAGGGGTTGGGGAGAGGCTAGAAGGGCAGGAGAATAAAGGAGAGGTGGGAGAGAAGGAAGAGGAGGAGGAAGCATTCATAAATGAGCGCTAGGAGTCTGGCTTCTCAAACTTGGCCTCAGTCTGTGGCCAGTTGTGTCCGCTATTCCCCAAGAGGTCCATTCCCTCAAGTGGACATTCAGGCTATAGGTGGATGTGTCTGCTAAAAGGTTTCAAAATAAAAAAAAAAAACCATACAGTTAAAAATCTCACCGGCAGTCAGGTGGTGGTGATGCGCATATTTAGTCCTGGTATTCGGGAGGCAGAGGCAGGTGGATCTCTGTGAGTTCAAGGCCAGCCAGAACTACACAGAGAAACCCTGTCTCGAACTCCCCCACACAACAAAAAAGACAAAAGAAAAAAATCTTCGCATGCGGAGGTTGGAGAGATGGCTCAGCAGTTAAGAGTGCATACAGTCCTACAAGGACCATTGCTCAGTCCCTAGCACCCTTGTCGAGCGACCTATGACAGAAGCCTGGATTGAACCTCTGCTCCCCTAGAACCCATCCTGGCCAGGACTGTTCTGTTTAGAGATATCATAAACCCACCTAGAACACACATAAAGAAATGGGGACAAACACTTGAGAGAATGCTGGGTGTCACACATCCTTCATCAAAGACCATCCAAGGATACTGCTGAAGCTTGGGGACAATGAGAACCAATCAAAAGACAGCCCTCCATCCCCAGGCCTCTCTTGCTTGTGTCCTGTGGCTGTTCCCCCCACACACACACACTCCACACAGCCTCCTCCAAGGGATAAGAATATAACCATTGACATGGCCCAGATTTCTGTATCTCTGAGAGAGTCCTCCCTTCCTGAGTCTCATTTCAAAGAAAAATGGAATTCTGGGAAGAACTGAAGTTGGTTTGACAATCATCCGAGGAGAGCCTTGCAGCTAGAGAATACCCGAGACTAAAATACTTAGCTGATTGTCAGCATTGGGAGTAATGGGGGGAGTTGAGAGGGTTAAAATCATGAAAGTGGCTAAAACCAGCCAGTGAGCATATGGAAAGAAAAGGAGGGGGGAGAGAAGGCAAAACTCGGGGGGGAAAATAAAATGTAAAGAATGGAAATGGGGCACCCTGTAAGGAAAGAGGAAGCGATCAGAACATGACCAGACCAGACATCCAGAACCACAGGAGCCAAGAAGTCTAGCGCCTGAAGGAGCAGAGCCAGGGAGATATGCAAAGGAGAGCTTGGCATGGCGAGGTATGAAACCATTGAGGATCTATTCAAATGCCATCTTAGTGGAGGGGTGGGGTGGAGGCCAGGGAAACGCAACCGCAGGAAGTGTGAGTAGGCGGAGGTGATCGAAGAGGGACAGGGGACGTTTCCCTGTCCCCATGGCAGTACCAGGACACCAAGGCCTCGGCATGCAGCCCACCCACGAGTCAATCAAGCCACACCAAATGCTCATGTGTATAAATAACAGTTTCTACCAATAACGGCTAATTCTTATCGTCTGATTCACATTGATCTGGCTCAAGGTCACAGTCTCTTCTACTACCACGGCAATCTTAGCGTGAGTCCCGGAGCTCTGACTAGGAGGGAGAGAATGAACAAAGGACAGACACGGGCACACACAGGAACAGTGCAGCCGGGTGGGGGTGTGGTCACTCTGGTGGAGTGTGGGCACCTATTACTGTGGAGTCCAGAACTCAGCGTGTTTATTATGTGCAGAACAGGGGGAGGGGCTAACTGGTCCTGCCAGAGCTAACTGCTCTGTAGGGGAGCAGTCTCTTGCTGTGAGCATCTGGGAGGAGGAGGAGGAAGCTGCAGTTGCTAGGTTCTGTGTCCTCTGACCAATCATCTGTAGGCACTCTTACTTGGACAGAGGAAGGCTTTGCCGACTTTGAGCCTGACCCATATAGGGAACAACTTTGCCACTTTCCCATGGGTCTGTGCATTCGAGTCTTTGGCCTGGCCATGCCCATGTCAACAACACACATTCCCCAAGGACCTCACTCACTAAGGGTTCTTCCGCTCCCCACAATCCAGTCTCTTTTTTTTGGAACATGTATTTGTATGGTATTTGAACATGTGTTATACATGTATACCTCTATAGTACATACATGCAGAGGCCAGAGGTCGACACTAAGTATCTTCCTTGGCCACTCCCCACTTTATCTCCTGAGACACGTTGTGATCGTTTTTGACATAATCTCGAGCCACCCGGGAAGAGTCTCAAGAGATGGTCTGCATCAGGGTGGCCTGTGGACATGCCATTAGAGATTATCTTGACCATGTCGAGGTGAGAGGACCTGCCCACTCTGTGCGGTGCCATTCCCGAGGCGGGTGATCCTCAACTATAGAACAGTGGGGAAATGTAGCCGAGCATAAGCAGGCACACATTCGTCGATCTCCTGCTGCTGTTGGATGCGATATGGCCAACTCCCTCAAGCAGCTGCTGCTGTCGACAGACCTGGGTTGTAAGCTAAAATATTCCCTTTCTTCCTAAGTCATTTTGGTCAAGGTGTTTTATCCGTACAATAGAAAAGGAGATTAAAGGTCTCTCCACGGACTCGAAGCTTGTTGATTTGGCCAGTCTTGCCCCGGGGAGCCACCTGCCTCCACCGCTCCACTGCTGGGGTTACAAGTGGGCTGTCATGCCCACCCTGGGTTACCTGGGTGCTAGGGTTTCGAACTCCAACCCTCACATTTGCACGACAAGCATTTTAGGCACTGAGCCATCTCCCTGGGTCCCTTTCCTGTTCCTATGATCTTCCTGGGGTCCACAGAGTGGAGGGACCACAAGAGTATAAGTAATCCATCAGGCAGTAAGAGAGCAACAAGGGAGCTCATGTCCACAGACCTAGGATCCCCTCCCGTACACAGTCACCCTCCTCCATTCTCCATGGCCCTGCCAGCTCCATGGCCCCGCCAGCTCCAGCTCCTAGGGAAGCTATGTTTTCCGGCCCCAGCATCCATTGTGAAGAGGGCAGCAATTCCACACAACCACAAGGGGCAGTCTCAACCGCCCCTTCCCTGTGCCTCCTACAACACAGAAACCGCAGGGTGGCAATGAGGTTCTGAAATGACGGGGCGCCTTAGAGAAACAGTGCCAGACTCGGGAAGACTATTCTGGGCCGGCTTTTTTTAGTGTGTCTCACAGTCAACCCCTCATTACCTGGCTGCCTACGATGTCACACTGACAGAACAGCACTGTAATATAGCCATGACCCAGCCCTGCGGCCCCAGGAAATAGGCAATCCATGGGACCAAAGCCCTATCCGCCAAGCTTGTCTTTAAACTGTCCTGTATTCAGCCACATCTCCTGCGTGGTGGCCTCACCTCCATTATGGTTGGATGTGACTATGTTACTGATATTCACCTGACTGTCACAGACTCTCTCCCTTATCACCTTCTCCCTGTAGAGGACACTAGTTTTTCCTCCCATGCCTACTTCTTAGGTCAGGTGAAATAAGACTTTCCATTTGTTTCTAAAATATCAGATGTAAAGAAACATTGCCTCTGAATTAAAAAACCTTCCACTTTGAAGCATTAACTTGAAGGTAACTATGCACCTTCCCCTTCTTCCTTTCGTCTCCCTTCATCCCTCTCGTCCACCCCTACGTTCCCTGTTCTGTTAGATAACTACTTAAATATTAGCAGGCTTGAAGGTCATTGAAGACAGACCTCTTCCCTTGGTACCAGCAGCATGTAAAGCCAGGAGGAAAACCCAAAAACCTTCTGGTTACTGACATAAAGGTTGGGATCTGAGTTCTGTCTCTGGTCCTAGCTGGGGATGTGGAAGGCCGTGAGATTGCTACACGGCAGAAGCTTTCTGGTAAAGACATACCACGGCCCCCTCCCAGAAGAGTCCATCACAATGGTCCTGTTCATCACTGATCAGGAAAACACCCCTTGGGGAGCAGACTATGCAAGGGACCTTAAGATATGGTATAAAAATTACCTAAAGATACAGGTTGACATGCTGGTCCCTTTGTCCTTTGTCTTCTCGCACCCTGGGGAGCACTCCACTTTATATTGTAATGCACACTGTGTATCTTCTCTGAATTCTTCCAGAGATCACAGAATTAGGGAGCTCAGGGGAGGCTAAGACACCAGGAACAATCTCTCTTCTGTAGTTCCTGTCCTTCTGGGACTCAGCCCCTCTTCCTTCTGTGGTCAAAACTGCATGGAGATAACAGCGCCACCTGGGACAAAAACGTAGGGAGTTCTTGGGCTAGAGAGGGGTGTCTCAATGGTTAAGGAGAGCATAGACTGCTGCTGCAGAAGACCTGAGTTCAAGTCCCAGCACTGATGTCAGGCAGCCCACAGCTGCCTGTCACTCCAGCTTCAGGGAATCTGACATCCTCTTCTGACCCCTACAGGGTACTACATGAAGGTGCACAAGCACACACACATGTTAACATGATTAAAAATAAAAATATACATTATATATAATATAGTCCATATATGTGATATGTGTTGTTTGATTGTGACAGGGTCTCTCTCTTACAGCCCAGGTTGGTCTCAGACTCACTACGTATCAAGATTGGCCTTGAACTCATGGTCCTCCTGCCTCTACGTCCCAAAGGCTGAGATTACAGGCATGCATCACTACACCTGGCTCTTTCCTATGTTTCTTCTCTTTTTATCATCTACACAAGGCTTTTCAGCCATCCTTCCTCATTTCTTTGCTTTTTTAGGCCACCTGGGAGAATGTTCATTCTTTATACACAGAACGATTACATCACTTAGTACTAAAAGATCATTTAACCATGCCATATATGAGATGGAAGAATTATCAGTTTAGCTGGGGTGTGGAGCAATGTCAGCCTGCTGGCCTACTGCATTTTAGGCCCTGGGCTTATTCACTGGCACAGGAAAACAAACTGTGGTGGGGGACATCCCCCAGTGGAAGTGTGTGTGACAAGAAGAGGGGCCAGGTGCAAGGCTGAGCATTTGATCCCAAGCACAAAAATAAATAAAAAAATAGGTAGATAGATGATAGATAGATAGATAGATAGATAGATAGATGATAGATAGATAGATAGATAGATAGATAGATAGATGATAGATAGATAGGTAGATAGATGATAGATAGATAGGTGATAGGTAGATAGATGATAGGTAGATAGGTAGATAGATGATACATAGGTAGGTAGATAGATGATAGATAGATAGATAGATAGATAGATAGATAGATAGATAGATAGATAGATAGATGATAGATATATAGATAGGTAGGTAGGTAAATAGATGATAGGTAGATAGGTAGGTAGATAGATAAATGATAGATTTGCTTTTCTTTCCTCCAGCATTCAAGGGCAAACGGTTCAGCATCTCCATGGGCCTCAGGCTTCTTCTGGCCCATGAACTGTACCCGCCAGCGCTTGGTTTCCATCTCAAGGCAAGATGGCTGCTCGGGCTTCCGTCGCTACCTGTATATTCTTTCCAGGTGGAGGTTAAGGAGAGGGCTTGCTCCTCTCTTTTTAAGCATTGACACAACTCCCATTGGTCAGAACGTAGTTATGTGATCACACCTCATTGAAAGGGAGGCTGGGAAATGAGGCCTTTCCATTCTGAACTGCACACCCAGCTCACACTTGTTACTGTGAAATTATGCAATTATGATGGGTAAGTGGCAGCAGTTTCCCTGGTTTATTTTACCAAGAATTATGTTTTCCCTCAAAACAATTAGGGAGCAAAAGCCCCTTGCTATCATTCTTCTGTACTTTTACTTCAAAGTTCTATTGTATTTTAAATAATCATTTGAGGAATCTGCAAGCAGATTTTAAGATCTGATGACAATGGTGATGACAGTGATGATGACAATGGTGATGGTAACGGCGGTGATGGTGGTGACGATGAAAACCAAAGAGATAGCTAGCACCTCCGCTTCAATGTCTCAGTACAAGAAACTATTCCGAGCCTTTTTATTAAGCCATTGTCCTAGTTTCATTCCCTTGCTGTGACAAATGTCATGATCAAAAGAAATTTAGGGCAGGGAGGAGTCCGTTTGGCTTACAATTTCACCTCACAGTGCGTCACTGAGTGAGGTCAGAGCAAGAGCTCAAGGCGGAAGCCTGAGGTAGCCACCATGGAGGAATACTGGTCCTGGCTCACTCACGGGTGCATGCTTATTCTCTTAGTTGGGGTTTCTATTGCTCTGACAAAAACACCAGGACCAAGAAGCAAGTTGGGGAGGAAAGGGTTTGCTTGGCTTACACTTCCACATCACTGTTCATCATCAAAGTCAGGACAGGAACTCAGGGAGGGCAGGATCCCAGAGATGGGAGCTGATGCAGAGGCAACAGAGCGTCCTGCTTACTGGTTTGCTCCTCATGGCTTTCTCAAGCTACTTTCTTATGGTTTATTTAACTTTATTTTATGTACATTGGTGTGAAGGTATCAGATCCCCTGCCATGTGGGTGCTGGGAATTGAACCCGGGTCCTCTGGAAGGGCAGTCAGTGCCCTTAACTGCTGAGCCATCTCTCCAGCCCCTCAACCTACTTTCTTATAGAACCCAGGACCTGCCAGCCCACGGATGGCACCACCCACAATGAGTTTGGCCCTCCTCCTTTGCTCATCAATTGAGAAAATGCCTTGCAGCTGGATCTCAAGGAGGTATTTCCTCAACTGGGGCTCCTTCCTCGCTAATGACTCGAGTTTGGGTCAAGTTGACACACAAAACCCGGCCAGTACACTTATCTACCTTTCTTATGCAGCCAAGGACTACCTGAGCACAAAATGTGCCGCCTAGAGCAGGCAAATACTCATCTGCAACAATTAGCAATCAAGGAAGTCCCAAAGGCCAGTGCGATCTAGGCAATTCCTCAACTGAGACTCCGCTATCGTGTGACTCTAGCTTGTGTTGGGATTGAGACGCGGAGGCTTCTTCTCCGAAAGCCTTTCCTACCTCTCCTGCTTCTGTAGAAAACCACTGGCCAGAAAGAACACAAACATCCTTGTTAATCACAGACCACAAGGAAGTTCTGCTGTCGCTCACGGGGAGAGAGGGCAGCCAGAGGAGGTCACAAGGACATAGAAGTCAGTGACACAGCCAAAGGCTCAACTAGAAAAGGCTGGACTCAAACCCAAGCTTAGTGTGTTAGTTATTTTTCTTCTGGTGTGGTAAAGCACCCTGACCAAGGCAACCTGCAGAAGGAAGGGCTTGTTTTGGGATAATAGTCCAGCATGGTGGACAACATGGTAGGAAGTAGCAGGCTGTGGCCTGGGGCAGCAGCTAAGCAGCTGCCTTGCACTCCTGTGACCATGGCTTCCTCTCTGTTGTAAGAGGGCCACTTGTTTGTTTCCCGGCCACCCAGCAGCTCAGACTCAAAATAATCACACAGAAACTATATTATTTAAATCACTGCTTGGCCGATTAGCTCCAGCTTCTGACTGGCTAACACTTATATCTCAATTTAACCCATTTCTAGTAATCTGTGTATCGCCACAGAGCTGTGGCTTACTGGGTAAAATTCCCAGTGTCTGTCTCATGCAGGGCTACATGGCTTCTCCCTGACTCCAGCTCCCTTCTCCCAGCATTCAGTTTAGTTCTCCACCCCACCCCCCGCCACCTACCTAAGTTCTGCCCTATCAACAGGCCAAGCCAGTTTTCTTTATTCATTAACATATGGTATTCACAGCATACAGAGGGGACTCCCACATCACCTCT
>JAQHUG010000183.1:123097-135510 GCA_028555095.1 Dicrostonyx torquatus
AACGCGAGTGTGTCCTGTGGTCCCAGGGGCCGGTAACGCGAGTGTGACCTGTGGAACCAGGGGTCAGGAACGCGAGTGTGACCTGTGATCCCAGGGGCCGGTAATGCGAGTGTGTCCTGTGGTCCCAGGGGCCGGCAACGCGAGTGTGACCTGTGGTCCCAGGAGCCGGCAATGCGAGTGTGACCTGTGGAACCAGGGGTCAGCAACGCGAGTGTGACCTGGGAGCCCGTTAGAAAGTAGTATCTCAGACCTGCTGAATGATTCTGTATTTTAACAAGACCCCAAGGGAGTAAACAAGAGCCTCTAAGTTTCAGATACATGTTTTGTGCCCTGCTGGCTATTTCTGATCCGAATAACAGAAAATCTGCTAGTGAGTGGCCCACCCAGGTGTAGAGGTTTGAGAAGCCTGGGTGCTCTTTTCCTCCAGATCTCCAGAGAAGGAGAAGTTTGGGAGTTCTAGAACCTTCAGTTTGATGTAGAACAAGGACTGTGTTCTCGGAGACTGTGAATGTTGTCCACTGTAAAGCATACGGAAACAAGGAACCTTACCAACAGGCCAGTGACAAACGCGGCTTGGTGGCAAAACAGTAATTATACAGGTCTCTCTAAAATGTACAAAAGACTCGTTTTTATTTTACGTGTATGCCAAGTCCATGTGCCATGTGCATGCAGTGCTGGAAGAGACCACAAGAGGGCGTCAGATACCAAGGACCTGGAGTCACAAACAGTAGCAAACCATCACGTGGGCACTGGAAGCAGGACCAAGGTCCTCTGGAAGAGCAGCCAGTGCTCTTAACCACTGGACCATCTCTCCAGCCCAAGAGTCGCTCTAATTTTAAACCGTGAAATAAAGGATCTAAATATTCATTTTTGAAAGCTTTGAGATAGGGAAGTCAGAGTTTTCAAATTATTGATTAGATGTGGTCTTCCCTGCTTCTCTCATCTACACACGAAAACCTTCGCTTCCTTTGGGCTTATTGATCACCAGAGGAAGAGCGATCTTATTCTAACAGGTCTCGCTCTGCCTGAAAACAAGTGTCCCCTTACTACGGTGAATACCTGGTCTTCTCAATGTGGTTACTAACATATTGACAGGAGCTCACCTTGAACTCTCCATGGTACTCAATGCAGTGACCTGCGTGTGCGCGCGCACACTTATGTGTGCATGTCTGTGCATGTGTGCGCACACGTGTGCGTGCATATGCATAGGTGCGTGTGCACATGTGTGTGTAAGGAAACCTCCCGTATGGTGCCGACCACCTCCTCTTAGAGTTGCAAAAGGTCAGGGCCTTGACACTGGAGCTGTTTTTTAAATCTTGCATTATCTAAAAGAAGGGGGGGCAGTGATGGTGCACGCCTTTAATCCCAGCACTTGGAAGGAAGAAGCAGGCGGTTCTCCATGAGTTCAAGGCCAGCCTGGTTTACAGAGTGAGTTCCAGGACAGCCTCCAGAGCTACACAGAGAAACCTTGTCTCTAAAAATAATCTTGCATTATTCTAGAGTCCAAGTAGACTCATTAGACTGTATTAGCCACGAGAGGCAGATCTCCTATACAGCATGAGTGACTAGGGTTTGATGTATGTGTGTATGATGTACACCATATGTCTGAGCACTTGAACATATGTGTGTGGAGACCAGCGGGTGGTGTCAAGGGTCTTCTATCATGTCTCACCTTATTTTTTTTTTTTTTTGAGACAGTGCCTCTTACTGACTCAGGAACTCTGCAACTAGGGAGACTGGCTGGTCCAGTGAGCGCTTGGGATCCCCATTTTCATTTCCTTGTGCAGAGATTACACCGAGAGACCTCCATGCCTGACCTTTGATGTGGATGCTTAGGATCTAAACTTGGGTCTTCAGATTAGTATGCAAGCACTTTACCCTCTAAGCCATCTCCCTAACCCTGCTTTATTTTTAATTTTTTGGGGGGACAGGATCTCACTATTTAATCCTTGCTGAGCTGGAGTTCACTATATAGACCAGGCTGGCCTCAAACTCACCATGCCAGATCCTGTTTAGTTTTTCAATGCAGGGTCTCATGTATCCCAGGCTAACCCTAACCTCATAATGTAGCAGAGGCTTACCTTGATCTCATGATTCATGTGCTGGGATTCTAGGCGTGTGACACCATGCCCAGGTAGAGGTTTTTGCTTGTTAGCTTGGTTGGTTGGTTTGGTTTGGTTTTGAACCAAACCTGGGTCCTCTGGAAGAGCAAACAGTGCTCTTCAGCATGGGCCATTTCTCCAGGCCCCTTAGTCAGGATTCTTTAAAATAAACCTTTTCCAGGAAAACAGTAAAGATCCTGAATATCAGGTGTGCTCCTTGATGGGTTACCAAGGAGGCAGCACCCCAGATAAGAAATAGAACCTCGCAGGTTCCCCAGAAATCCCTCCGTCCCATGCAACATAGTCCTCCTTCTTTACCTCCCAGAGATCAACCACAGAGAAGAAGTGTCCTCTGATGTTTGGTAGTGACGTAGGGCGGTTTAGAAGCCCTCCAGACAGGAAACGCTGTGGCTTGATGGAGAGAGACCCCGGGCTGAGCTCCTTCTGTCCCTAATGTAACTTTCAGCAACATCTGTAAGCCTTACTTATCTTTCCTTTCTTACTTTTATTTATTTTTAATTAGAATACAAACACGTGGGTTTTGTTGTGACGTTTTAATACATGTATATCACCATTCTCTATCCTTACCCCCACGCACCCACCCAGCTTTCTTTTCCTCTAAGCTATGAAATACTATCTGGCTTACTGCCTTTTGAGTGCAGGTATCGGACACCAGAATGCTAGGCACAGGTGTAATCTCGGGAATATCGGAAGCATCCAATAAACGGCAGTTGCTGTTAACCCTCACATCTTAAGCTTCAAAGTAAATTCAGTGGGTACCACATTCGGTTCCCACCTAAAATGATGCTTTGTGAGAAAGTAGCAGTTTCACACTCCAAAACCCAGAAGCACACACACATGCACATACACACACACACACACCACTCCGTGGCACAATCCCATGGGAGCAGCTCACATGAACCATCCATGCAGAAAAATATGATTTCTTTGCCAAGCTCCAGTCCAAGTTTCCTCATGGGAACATCTCTTTTCTCAGAGAGGTGGGGCATGAGACATGCTGAACCCCACGAAGGTTCACTTCCAGGACTGGGCTTTCCACTCAATCTCCAGTCTTGTGAGTAGCGGCCTGGCCCAGAGGAGCACAAGACACTCTTAGGAGACACGAGTGGGAGCCTGGTGCTGGGAACCACTGGGAGGCACTCAGTTCATGCACCAAGCGCTTGGGGTATTTACATAGAGTTGCTATTGTTTTCACACATCTGAATATTTGATGCAGCTAAATAATTTAAAACATATGGACAATGGTGTTGGACTTTTCTCAGAAACTTTTGTGTCTGTATGGCAACCAGGTCGATGTCAAGAGCCATCCAGGGCAGCGATGGCAGGGAGGGTCTCAGAAGCAATTCTTGGATTGAAACCGGTGGTTCCTGACCTGTCCTTGAGCTGGGCAGGGCACAGGGACTTCAGCTTGAGTGAGTGCTTACTCTTGCTAGATTTGTCCCAAGAGAGTCAAGCAATGAATTACTAAGCCAAAGCTAACTACCTCCCAGCAAGTCAGAAAAACAAGGAGGGCAAGAAGACATGGTCGCTCATTCATCTGCTCCAGGCTTGGTCTTTGTTGAATGAAATTAGCAGAGAAACGAGGGCAAAGGGTGCCACGTCTGAGTGTGCTGCGCCACCTCCTCAGGCAAATGGTGAAGGGGCCCAGGGACTCTCAGCCACACCCTGTCCTCTTTCACACTTCCACCTGGCACTGCTCTCGCTCTGTGAGAATTACATCCCATAGTAACCTCCACATCTCACCGACTCATTCGTCAAACACATATCGGGCATTCCAAAGTGTAAGGGTCGACACTTTGGGGCACTGCAGAGGACATAGAGAAAATAGTTCCCTCCGTCAACAGGCTTGGGACCTACAAGACACGGGCACAGGGCTGGGAGATGGCTCGGCACTTAGAGCACTTGCCGTGAAGTGTGGGGACCTGAGTTTGAGCCCCAGCATCTGTATACAACCCAGACACAGCTGTGTGTGCCTGTAATCTCAGCGCCAAGGAAACAGCCGCAGGAGGATCCTTGGGACTTACTGGCCACAGAGTCTAGCCAAATCAGCGTGTTCCAGGTTCAACAGCAACAAAACATGATAGAGGAAGACACTCAACATCAGANTGCCAAGCTCCAGTCCAAGTTTCCTCATGGGAACATCTCTTTTCTCAGAGAGGTGGGGCATGAGACATGCTGAACCCCACGAAGGTTCACTTCCAGGACTGGGCTTTCCACTCAATCTCCAGTCTTGTGAGTAGCGGCCTGGCCCAGAGGAGCACAAGACACTCTTAGGAGACACGAGTGGGAGCCTGGTGCTGGGAACCACTGGGAGGCACTCAGTTCATGCACCAAGCGCTTGGGGTATTTACATAGAGTTGCTATTGTTTTCACACATCTGAATATTTGATGCAGCTAAATAATTTAAAACATATGGACAATGGTGTTGGACTTTTCTCAGAAACTTTTGTGTCTGTATGGCAACCAGGTCGATGTCAAGAGCCATCCAGGGCAGCGATGGCAGGGAGGGTCTCAGAAGCAATTCTTGGATTGAAACCGGTGGTTCCTGACCTGTCCTTGAGCTGGGCAGGGCACAGGGACTTCAGCTTGAGTGAGTGCTTACTCTTGCTAGATTTGTCCCAAGAGAGTCAAGCAATGAATTACTAAGCCAAAGCTAACTACCTCCCAGCAAGTCAGAAAAACAAGGAGGGCAAGAAGACATGGTCGCTCATTCATCTGCTCCAGGCTTGGTCTTTGTTGAATGAAATTAGCAGAGAAACGAGGGCAAAGGGTGCCACGTCTGAGTGTGCTGCGCCACCTCCTCAGGCAAATGGTGAAGGGGCCCAGGGACTCTCAGCCACACCCTGTCCTCTTTCACACTTCCACCTGGCACTGCTCTCGCTCTGTGAGAATTACATCCCATAGTAACCTCCACATCTCACCGACTCATTCGTCAAACACATATCGGGCATTCCAAAGTGTAAGGGTCGACACTTTGGGGCACTGCAGAGGACATAGAGAAAATAGTTCCCTCCGTCAACAGGCTTGGGACCTACAAGACACGGGCACAGGGCTGGGAGATGGCTCGGCACTTAGAGCACTTGCCGTGAAGTGTGGGGACCTGAGTTTGAGCCCCAGCATCTGTATACAACCCAGACACAGCTGTGTGTGCCTGTAATCTCAGCGCCAAGGAAACAGCCGCAGGAGGATCCTTGGGACTTACTGGCCACAGAGTCTAGCCAAATCAGCGTGTTCCAGGTTCAACAGCAACAAAACATGATAGAGGAAGACACTCAACATCAGACCCTGGCACACACACACACACACACACTCATCACTCATACCACACACACACACTCATCACTCATACCACACACACACACACACACTCATCTCATCACTCATACCACACACACACTTATCACTCACACCACACACACACACACACACTCATCACTCATAACACACACACACTCATCACTCATAACACACACACACTTATCACTCACACCACACACACACACACACACTCATCACTCATACCACACACACACACACACACTCATCACTCATACCACACACACACACACACTTATCACTCACACCACACACACTCATCACTCATACCACACACACACAATTTGCTTTAAGGGTGTATATATAGTCTTATATAGTAGTTGTATATAGTTCCTTAAAAGGCTCAGGAGCTGCGGTGGGACCACCCAGTTAGAAACGGTCACTTCTGACATCATTTTGAAATGTCCCCTTTCATTTGACAGCCTCAGATGAAGGTTGACAACCAAAGCTGGCTGCTGTGGCGTGCATCTGTAAACGTAGCATTTGGAAGACTGAGGCAGAGAACTCACCAAGCCAGCACCAGCCTGGGCTATATTGTGAGTCTCTGTCTCGAACAAACAGAAATCAGCATCTAAGACAGACAGAATCCCAGCCAGTCTTCCCCCTGCCCTGAGCCATCACTCATAGGACCTAGGGAAAGATGCTTAAAGCAGGATTGCTCTTTCCTGTAACTGCCCCTACCCCAGATTACTAGGCAAAGACAAACAAACCAGAGGAAGATGGTGCCCACTATTCTGTTTTCCTCTACAAACCCCTTATCCCTCAAAGGCATCTTTGTCAATTAAAGAATGTAAATGGAACACGATGGACCAGATCCACAGGAAAATGCACGCTCTGTGGGTGAATGAATAGATAATTTTTTTGCCTGGAGGGAGCAGCTCCACTCCTTGCCAGACTTTCGACCTAGACCCAAGACTAAGCTAGGAAAGCTGCCCGCTGGCTATCCAGCGTTTATTTGCTCTATTTCCTCTCTCGTGCTTGCGTGCACTCTGACAGCACTAGGTAAATAAGGAAGTGCAGGTTACGTCACTGGCAATTTGGAGCCATCTGGGGCTCCCTGAGCTGAGGAACTGGCCCTGCCCATCTCCCCGAGCAGGCAGCTGGCCTGGGGAGAGGCGCTGGCTTGTTCCTTGGGATAATTTTAACAGGAAATGATGGTGACCTGGTATAGCATTAGTGGCTTTCCCAATGTCCCTGACTTTCATCCTTTGAGGATCCATCCCCTTTAATTTGAAGTCCCCAGGGTATTTTGAGAAATGGCTGAGACTCACCAGTTTGGGACGTGTTTTCTCTCGTGAGCTGGTCTGGGGGAAAGACTGTGACTTCCTTCATTTTCAAGGCTGTAGCTACGGATGCATACTTACGTGTTTGTGCATGTCTATAGGCATGCATCTGTGTGCACAGGCATATGTGCGTGTGTGTGTGTGTGTGTGTGTGTGTGCGCGCGCGTGTGTGCATGCGTGTGTGTGTGCACCTTGAGAATCTAGTGGATCGCAGACTTTTTCCATAAAAGACCCTGGGGATGATTCCATATTAAAGGGAAGCTACTCGAGGGAGAAGGTCAGAGGCCTTTGGAAAATCCTGGCCATGCTGGATTCCAGTTGAGCTGAACGGAAACAAGCAGAGGTGAGGGCCAGGCCAGGCAAGTGTTGAGCTAGATCCTCGCAGAGGCGCTAAATCTATCCCATGTGCGGCTTGCTTCCTTCCTCACCTGCCTCAAGCAAGAGACACAAGTCTCCAGGGATGCAGGTGACTGTAGAGATCATAGCACTGTTGTTAAGTTGTGGAGGGCTTGGGGGACACTGTTCCCTAGCAGAGGCCAGCGCGGGGCCATCCTCTCTCCCACCAACCAGAGATCGGCTAGCCTGGTAGCTGGTAGCTGTAAACCAACAGCAAAGAACAGGCCTAGAATCTTGGCCTCTAAGTGACCTCACCCATCAGCACCTGCCCAGCCCGCAGCGGCTCCTGGAGGCAGTGAAGCCTTCCATGGTAAATTCAAATCAGCCAGCTGCTGAGCTCTCCCGTCACTAGCTCCTACTTCTTCCCTGAAACCGACCCCACACCCTCCTCTCTTACGTGAATGTCTAGTTATCAGTAGGTGGATTTATGTAGGATCATAAAGGTGTGATTTAACAATTTGGGCTTCACCAAATACAACTGTGTGCTTTTAGGTGTCTGAAACCGGGTCACCATGTGCGCACACACACACACAGAGACACTTGCGTGTGCAAATATGCAAGCGTACACCTCTCTCATAAACTATAGACTGTGATCATGAGCGTGTTCTCGGAGTTTCCTGGTTCCGTTTTGGGACTGGGGATATTTGTTGTTTCGAAGATAGAGTTTCCCTAGGTAGCCCTAGGTGGGTTTCACTATCCTCCTGCCTCAGTTTCTCAAGAACTGGGGTGACAGGTGGGCCTTTTAAAAGCAGACCTTTCACTTCCTCTTTTTCCTTGCCCCTCGGTTTAAATTTTGCACCTTTGCCACGCCCTAGCAATTCAGGGAGTTTTAAACAAGCGACTCTGTTGGGTCAGAGAAGTGCCCCAGGGGATGGTGGGGACTAGTGGGCCTCTCTGCTCTCAAGGATCCGCTCTCACCTGGAAGCCACAAAACCTCTGCAAGGGAATGAGAAGCAAAGGGGGCACAGTGGCAGACCTCCATCCGTGCATTCTCCCTCCACATCGTGGGGGTCCCCTTTACTGGTTTGTTCAATTTTGAACTCAGAAGTGTTCAAATCATTTCTGTATGATAGTCGAGAGGCACCTAGCAGAACCCGTAATTATTAATAAAAATGATTTTTTAAAAACACATGGCTCATCTGTGAATCAATCTACAGTTACACGTCTTTTTAATTTATGCTATGACACTTTCTTGCCACAAACCTTTTGGGTAGCTGTCATCACTAATTCCACATTATAGCTGGGAAAATGGGGACCAGATGGGGAAAAATAGAGTTTTATGCTGAAGGCCACAGCTGACACTTACCTGGCAGGCCCTTCCGCAGAGTGGGGATTGCTCCGAAGTTTATATCTGTGAACTCAGGAAATCTACAATCACCCTGCTTGATCTCGTTTGACAGATATTAAGATGTCTAAGCCTAAATACAAGCAAGAGTGTGGGTGCAAAGGGGTACAGCTGGGCGGGGGGACATAGGGGCTTTGTCAAGAAGGTCACCTATTTGCTTTGGAGTATGGGGTATGCAATGTGTCCATAGGGTCCACTGTTGGTTGGTTGTGTGCTTGAGTGTGTGTGTGTGTGTGTGTGTGTGTGTGTGTGATGTGTATTCACGCTCCCACGGGTGAGTGGAGGGCAGAGGTCATCTGCTGATGCCTGCCCTCACATCCCACCTTACTTGAGCCAGGATCTCTTGCTGCTCCCTCTGCCTACACCAGGAGAGCTCACAGGCATTCTCCTGTCTCCACCTCCATTCCCACTGTAGAAGTACTGAGATTACAGATGTGTGCTACTGTGTCCAGATTCACATGGGTAGGCCTGGGGATTCAAACTCAGGTTTTGGCACTTGCTAGGCAAGCTCTCTGCCCACTGAGCCATCTCTATGGCCCCTGTAGCATTAGCTTTGCTCTATCTCTCTGGGCAGGTTTGTGTTACTGAGACCATGATTCCTGTATGGTCCAGTAATGCCAAACCATATGTTCCTGTAATGTCAAGCCATATTATAATCAAGAGATCATTTGCTAAGGGTAAGGGGGCTTGCAGGGTTCAGAATATAAAGCTTCCAGTCTGATGAGATATAGCCTCTGTCTGCTCTATACAAGGCTGGCTTCAATCTATAGTCCCTGTGACCCCTTCGACTTCCTCCCTACCGGACCTCTGCTTCCATCAGTTGTGTCTGAGATGGACTTTAATCAGACAGGCAGTCCAGGCTTCCCACATCTACACCCCCCGTCATCCTCTCAGGAATCACTTGCCTTAGAGCCGGAGAATGCCCTGGATGTGCCCTGGTCGCCGGAGCAGGGGAAGTGAGAGGAAGGAATGCTTCCTTCCAGAAATCTCCATCTGTCATACCCAGACCCTGTCACCTCACTGCTCTGCCTCCCTTTCAGCCAGTGCCATTGTCAAGACCTTGGGGATCCAGGGCTTGGGAACCATGAAAGAGAAAAAGAAGAGCTAGTGAGGCCCTTTCCTTAGACCCACCATGACCCTCACTCCAGATGCCCCCCAGTATTGTCATCTCTGGTTGGGGATTTTAAAAATCGATTCAGCAAATAAAGATGCAGGATCAAGAGCCACCTTCCACCCCCAGGAAGCTGAGTCCAGCAAGTTTGTAAGTCAGTGAATAGCTCAGAGAGGTGACACAGGTCACACGGTTTCAGACCATGTGATACATAGATCCTGGTTCTTGTGAAGTTCCTTAAGGGCCAAGGGCTGGAGTCTCATACATTAACTCGTGGGGAAGGCCAAATGTGTGCTGCTCTCTGAAGCTGCCTAGCTCTAGGGCCTGACTAGATGACTAATTCCAGAGACTATAAAACCATAGGTCTGGGCCGGCAAGATGGTTCACTGGGTGAAGGTGCTTGCCACCAGGTATGATTACCTGAGCTCAATTCCAGGACACACATGGTAGAAAAAGAGAATTGATTCCTGAAAGTTATCCTCGGACATCCACAGGTACGATGTGATGTTCATATGTCCTGCCTTGGCCCTTAGCTGACTGTCCGTCCTTGGTCATGTCAACCATTTGCAGAACAAGTCCACATCAGTCATCCCGCTAAGTGGGAGCAGCACAGGCGTTTACAGGCTCTCCAGGAGGAACTCTTGGGGTCAGTACCCCTTCTGCTTGCCAATGAGGGACGAGCTCAGACTGATTTAAAAAAGAAAAGTATCCATCAGCTTCATGCTAGCTTGGCAGGAGGCTAGCTTGGTTCTCTCTCTCTCTCTCTCTCTCTCTCTCTCTCTCTCTTCTCCTCTCCCTCTCTCCTCCGCTTCCTCTTCCCCTCCCTCTTCCTCCCCCTCCTCCCCTTTCCCCTCCTTCATTTTTCTTTTCTCTTTACTTTCTTTCTTTTTTTTTTTTTTTTGGTTTTTTGAGACAGGGTTTCTCAGTGTAGCCCTGGCTGTCCTGGCATTCACTCTGTAGATACCAGGCTGGCCTCGAACTCAAACTGTGCACCACCACTGCCTGACTCCTCCCCCTGTCTTAATGCTATGCCATGACTTGCCTTGATTCACAGGTGTGTAGTTCCTCGTAAAATCATAAGGTTATCAAAAGCCCCTATATCTTAACTTCACAGCAACGAGATTCAACTGAGACCTGAGGCTCACTGGAGACCGAAATGGCCACATGCTCACCCCTGAACCAGTCATTGTAGGGGTTGAAACAGTCACGTGACCATCACTGAACCAATCACTGGGGCCAGTAGATAGCATAACTTATGCCGCCTTCACGTTTCATGGAAGCCCTAATATTAGGTCAAGAATGGGAGAGGGGCGGCTGGTGTGGTGGCATAGGCCTTTAATGCCAGCACTTAGGAGACAGAGCAGGCAAATCTCTGAGTTCCATGCCAGACTTGTCTACATAGCAAGCTGCAGGCCAGCCAGTACTACATAGTGAGACCTTGTCTCAAAGAGAGGGAGAAGAAAAGAGAGTAGGAAAAGGCAGATTTTTGCGAGGGTATAGCAGCCAAGGGTGAGCCATTTCAAAGCAACAGATGCCCCTGTGGTAATCCTGGGTGAGGCTGAGTCTCCATGTTTTTAAATCTGTAATGAGAAGAAACCGGAAAAAACTCTTTACCATTCAGCCCAGACTGGGCTGTTGGTGTCCCACATGTGGGAACATTTACCACTGAATAACAGGGCCTGGGTCATTAGTGACCGATCGGTCTTAGGAATGTGCTAGTCTGGCCCTATAAATGGAATGGCTCAACGGGGCTGAGAAGGTGGACCTTACCCTCTGGCTTGGAACAGATGTTTCCCTGATGGAAACAGATGGTCCAGCTGCCAAGGAAGAGGTTGGTTTGAGGCAGAGGATTAGCACTCAGGAAGTGTAGCCCAGGTAGCAATGAAGGGACCAAAGAGGGCTTAGGGCCTGAGCAGCTTGCCACCACATGAAGCATGGGAAGTAAGGCTGAAGGCCTGCGAAACAAGACTGGCTTCATGGGTGTGTCATTCGTGCAAACACACAGGGACCTGCGTCTACTTTACAGGGCCTGGGCTCATTTTAATGCTCGGCAGAGGCCATCTTGAAAGCCTCAATAATTTTTATGCAAGGAACCCACTGATTATTCGTACTTCACCCTGCAAATGCTATTGCTGGTCCTGCAGGCGTCTGTCTGCGCAGTGAGTCCGGACTGCTCCCGAGGGTGTTGGCTTCACACCACTCAAGATAAGCCTCAAGTCACTGGGGAGTGGTCGTCTTCTGCTTGGGGTCAGATGGCACAGGAGTGGCCAGTTGTCCTCCCCTAGGTAGAGCTGTGTCAAGAGGAGTATTTCCTGGCAAGGGGTAAGCTAGCTGCGGGATAGGGCCATGGGCAGCAGAGAGTGTGGTGTTGAAGGCAGATGCCTAAAGGGGACAGGTGGCCTGGCTTCACGCAGGTCAAATGGGGTAAGTGGCTGTGACAGGACTGAGGAAGAAGTCCAAGGCCTCCCTATCTGATTCAGGCATGGCAACGGACTAGCCATATGCTATTAGAGAATAGCGGAGCCTGTTAGACTAGAAGGAGCCATTATCATCAATATAATGTATGCCTGCCACGGACCGGCTCAGAGAAGCTCCTCAGACCATGGGGAATCAGGGTCGTGGTTCCAGGAAGGCACAAGTTAGGCGAGTGACAAACAGACACAGCACACAAGAGAGTGGTTTGAATCTGCTGCAACTTTACTGAATCCACGTTTTTTCTCTTATATAGTACTACAACAAAGAACAACTCAGAGGGTCATATATCAGTTAGTTAACATAGTGAGAAAGGCTTCTTTTAGGGATTTTTAGGAAGAATCTAA
>JAQHUG010000183.1:190345-206096 GCA_028555095.1 Dicrostonyx torquatus
AAAAAAAAAAAAAAAGCACTTTAGACTAGCTGTCTCCCATCTCAGAATAAATGTGAACCTTCCCTAATTCTTGCAAGCCTATTGTGAACATAAGCCCTCATTAGACACTTCCAAATTAATGTCTGACCCAAAAGGAAAGTCCTACAATAGCAATTTAAAGACAATGTTCTACCCGTTAAGTCTTTTTTTTTTTTTTTTTGTAAGACAGGGTCTCACTATTTAGCCTTGGCTAGCCCTCAAACTCACTGGCCTAGAACTCAGATATCTGCCCACCTCTACCTCTCAAATGCTGGGATGAAGGCACTGTCATGCCCTACCCATCCATCAAGTCTTGCTAGGCTCCTAGGGGAGAGGTTCTTTTCCCTGTGCAGGAGCCCCCCACCACCTGTGTACACCCGTGTGCACACTCAGAAGGGCAGTGTCTGCACTGCTCAGCAATGGGCAAATGTATGCCCAAGGCACAGACCAATGTACTGGGACGTCCTCGGGATCTCGAAGCACGTTCGGAGGTCTCAGCCTGGCTTTGAGGACACTGGCTAGGTACAAGAGGCTCAGAGGGAGAAGGTGGGCGGAGAGAAGCAAGAGCACGGGCAGGATCTCTGGAGGCACACGCTCCTCTGTCCCACTGGCTCCTCTGTCCCACTCACGTCCTTCTCTGGGACACTCTTCTCTGGAATCCCGGAAGACCCCTTCTCCTCCCCCGCCGCCATTAACTGCCTCTGCCCCCATCTCCTAGGTGATGCTTCTGGGAGACTCGGGCGTCGGCAAAACCTGTTTCCTGATCCAATTCAAAGACGGGGCCTTCCTGTCCGGAACCTTCATAGCCACCGTCGGCATAGACTTCAGGGTGAGGTGGCTGCAGGCTCCTTCTGCAGCAAGCTCAGCTTCAAGAAGGGTGCCCTCTCCTTGTCTTTGACTCCTGAGGGCACCGAGGGCTTACTGCCTGGGAGGCCCCAGAGGTACTCCCACCAGGACCTCAGAGGCGCCAGGTCAAAGGAGTCTGGGTAGGGTTGGCATCTTGTTCACCTTCTTCTCTGCTCTTGGATAATGTCCTCAAACAAGGTAGTCTCATTTCATGGTCTAAGTCCTGAGACCCTCTTGCTCATCGTCATCTGAGTTGGGTCCCTGTTGAGGTCAGTTTTCAAGAAGCTGAAGGGCTGGGCTCAAAGAAGAAGCTCTCAGGGCTGTGCCCTCCCCCCGCCCCCCCCATGAAGCTCTCAGGGCTGTGCCCTCCCCCCGCCCCCCCCACCGCATCCCTGATGACTCTAAGGTCTCTATTTATCAGCCTATCAGCGTGCTAGCAGGATCACTGGTAACTGCATACCCATGGACCCCAGAGGGGTAGGGTCTAACCCCAGCAGGCAGGCTCGCGGAAGCTTTGCGCCTCTCCCAGTGGATGGAGTGCTGAGGCTACGTTGAAAGGATTATGGGTAACTGGAGGAAAGACGGTCTTGCAGGACAAGGCTCTGAAGGCCTCAGGATATAATGGGTGCCTCATCTCTAAAGGTGAACTCTGGGAGACAGAGAGAGACTCAAGTGGAGAAGGGTCAGATTCTCCCACACACTCCCCTTGCTGCCTGCTGAGTTCAACAAAGAACCAGGCATGGCTGGGGAGATGGCTCAGCCAGCGATTAAGAACACCTGGGCGCTCTTCCAGAGGTGCTGAGTCCCAGCCACCACATGGTGGCTCACAGAGAACTAGGCAGGTTTGAAGGTTCCCCTTGCTCAAGGGATCTTGTCCCCGCTGCTCTACCTGGGTGATCTGACTGAAGTCTCAGGCTCACCACACCGCCTATAGGCCTGGAGCGAGCCCAGTACAGGGTGTTGACAGCCCTTGAGGGCCAGCCAACATCCCCTCCCCACCCTCTCTGCCCTTTTCTCTTTCAGAACAAGGTGGTGACAGTGGATGGCGCCAGGGTGAAGCTTCAGGTGAGAGCAGTCCTGGGAGGGGGAGGGGCCTGCATTTTGCTTCTCAACCTGAGCCACAGGCCTACCGCCCTGCCTGTCCTCAGTCTGGGGTAACTTCCTGTGGGGCCCAGGAGAGGAAACTGCTTTTCTTTGTTTGATATCTGTAGAAAAAGCAGTTCCCAGGCACCCTTTCTCCTATCAAAGGCAGCTCAAAATGCCCTCAACCAGGCTTAGCCTCCCTCATTGCCCCTCCCCGCTCCAGTTTTCCGAGTCTCTACTGCTCTAAGCACCCCAGTCTCTGGACTGGAGAAGGTAGAGGGTGTAAGACCCCAGAAACACCACTGATGTCATCAGATGCACGGGAGCCCTGTGAGAACCCACAGAGAGAAACAGCCTCTCTCCCTACCCCACCCCCACCCCCACACACAGACACCTCTCACACCACAGCACGAGCCCTCCAGTCAGCAGCTAGCCCTGCCCCTTCCCACCTCTCTGTCTTCCTAGATCTGGGACACTGCAGGACAGGAACGCTTCCGCAGTGTGACCCACGCATATTACCGAGACGCTCAGGGTAAGTCTTTGTCCTCTGACCCGTCCCCACTCTGCAGCACTTCTGCTGATGCCCTGACCTCCTCTACTATCTGTCCCCTTCCAGCCTTGCTCCTGTTGTATGACATCACCAACAAATCTTCTTTTGACAACATCAGGGTAGGTCCTCCCCTCCGAAGGTCCTTCCCCCACCCCAACAACCCTGCCTGTCGTGAGCAGCCAGAATAGGGCCTCTGCAGGGCCAGATTGCTTCAATTCTGTCAAACCAGGTTGACCATAGAACCTGTCATCCTTGAAAACCACTCAGCGGTGACTGGGCATTTCATTGCCACGTAGGCATGCATGGGAACCAAGCAGGCTGATGTGCCCTGTGTTGATGGTATAGCCCTGGCTGTGGTTCATGAGTGGGTTTTATATCAAAGTGTTCAGCACAGTCCCAGCGCCACCCTCCCTGGACAATTATCCACAGGGACCCAGGGGAAAGCCCAAGCGGAAAACTCCACACGCATCCACAGGCCAAGTTGCAACTCAAGAAGACAGAGTGAGTGGCTGTGTCCTCACGGCCGAACCATTGGAGAGCAGAGGCCGTAACCAGCAAATACAAGCGTGACTCTGGGCACAACACTGGGGAGGTCTTAGGTGCTTCTAGACCTTGAGGGCCGGTTACCGAAAAGCAAACTGACAGCTACAAATGGACAGAAACTGTATGGTATTGCCACTTCCAGGCCTAGCCTCGTGGCAGACATCACTAATCGAGCTCAGTACTTTTTGGTCAGAAAGGCAATACAAAAATGAAAGCCAGGGCCTTGTATATTAAAGACAAGTATTTCTCTACTGTATAACATCCCCAGCCGAGCTTAGCCATCGCCATCCCCACCCCCAGTTCCTGTTTGTTGCTGTTGTTGGATTGTTTTGTTTTGAGGCAGGGTCTAGTAGGTACATAGCTCAGGCTGGCCTCCAACTCTGTGCCCCGGCCTCTGTGCAGGAAGGATAAACTTCTGTTGCCACACCTGACCGATCCCATTGCTTTTGATTACTGAGCCCTTTTGTGGTTTGAGACTCCCAACAGAGCCCTCTAGGAGAAGAATCCCCTGGTCCTTGGCCCAGCCTCCCTTCTCCCACAGGCCTGGCTCACCGAGATTCACGAGTATGCCCAGAGAGATGTGGTGATCATGCTGCTAGGCAACAAGGTGAGTGGCTCTGTGGCAGAGCCGGTGCACTCTGACCCTTCTCTCCTGCTGCTGCTTCAGCCCCATCCCCACCCAGCCCCACAGCCACCTAAACCCTTCCAGCAGGGGACTGTGAGGTCCCCACTGTGGAAGTCAGACACATCTTGTGACTTCTGCCTGTCCCACCCCCAAAGTTTCGCTAGTAGCCCCTTCCACCAACAGCCTAAACTGCTGCCAGACATTTGCCAACCATCGCTAGATCATTATGGACAGGTCAAAGGTCAGGGGTTAAGTACAAAATGTTTAACTCAGCTGCTGTCACTCGATGACGTTGGGTCACCACACCCTTTGCTAGAATCACACACCTCCCAAGTGCTCAGGGCGTGCTTGGGGCGCACAGCCTGAGTGACACAGAAGCAGAAATCCTGGCCCCAGGCCAATCACACCTGCCTGCAGTCCCTCAGGCTACCAGAAGAGGGCGGGCAGTGCTTGCTCCTGGGGCAAAAGATGGGCTTCCTGGGGTCAAGGCTTCCTTCCCTGGAGTTGATTGACTGACCCACATGGGCTTGACAGGCGGATGTAAGCAGCGAAAGGGTGATCCGTTCTGAGGATGGAGAGACGCTAGCCAGAGTAAGTGACTGCCAATGGGGTTGGGGGAATGGTGAGGGAGGCCATAGCAGGGCCTGAGAACACTCTCTCCCCCGCAGGAGTATGGTGTTCCCTTCATGGAGACCAGTGCCAAGACTGGCATGAATGTGGAGCTGGCCTTTTTGGCAATTGCCAAGTGAGAGCTGAGCAGGGGGCGGGGGAGCCTGGGTTGGGGTGGGAGGCAATCTGGGAAGCCAGTGGGGCGGGGGTGGGGGTGGGGGTTAGGGAATGCCTGGCTCTATATTCCCAGCTCAGCACATGACTCTTCCTGTTCTAGGGAACTGAAATATCGGGCGGGCAGGCAGCCTGATGAGCCCAGCTTCCAGATCCGAGACTACGTGGAGTCGCAGAAGAAGCGCCCCAGCTGCTGCTCCTTTGTGTGACTCTAAGGGGCTAAGAGGAATCCCAGAGACCCTTGGGAATGCAGTTATTCTAACTGCCAAGCCAACTAGGAGAGAGCTGGGAGTTCAGTGGGCAGCCTTGGCCAGGGAGGTAGCTGCCACCCTAGTTTCTCTAGCTTCCCTGTGTCGTGGGAAGGTTAAAATACTCCTATTTTATCTTAATATATATAAACCAATACCAAAAAGGGCACAAATGTGCCACCACCCCCCCCCAAAGAAAAACAAAATAGGTAGGGACTTGGTAGTCCTTTTGCCTTCTGGGACTGGGTTCTAAAAGACTGGACCCCCTCCTAGCATGGGTCTTACTGCACCAGCATGGACCAGGGGACACCGAAGTACTGCTAGGGTGCAGGAACTGGTTGTGACCCTGTTACCATCCTTACTAGGGAGGCTAGGGAGACTTCTCTTCCTCCAGCTCTCCAGGGGACAACCTTTCCCACAGAAAAGGCCTTAGTGCTGGGAGCTAGCCCAATGCCCCAGAAAGGATAAAAGTGGAGATTGGGGGCCGGGGAGCTATAAGAAGAATAGCAGTTACTTGGGTGGGGTCTGCTCAACTACCTCTGGCCTTCCTCACCCTCCTTCTGGAAGTGTGCCCCTTTTCCTCTAACACATAAGCACAGTGGGGTACCTGAAAACATCACATTCTAGCCTCTGGACCTTACATCCCAGGGGCCACCCCACCATCCCACGGAATCTCTCATCAGCTTTCTGCCTGGGTTCCTAGATGCCAGAGGTCAGAGCCAGGAAAAACCTTTCCTTCCTTCCCAGTCCTGTGACAAGGGGTACAGCACCACAGCTATGTAAGGCAGAGGTAAGAGCCAGATAAAGAATTTGCTGGCTCCTAAGAATGGGTGGGAGGCAGAATGAACAACCCCGCAGTCCAGTTTTTCTCATTAACCCAGCTAGCTCTCTGTCTCCTCCCTGCTCTTTCCTTTAACTTCAGACCAATGCTAGGGCCAAAACTGTTTTATCTCCACTTCCAATAAATCAGGTGAAAGGGTGGGAAGGTGTCCATTTCTGGGTGAGCCAATGTACTATGTGGGGGGGCTAGTTTGGTCAAGCTTTGGGTATGGAGAAGGGCAGCAAGGAGGTCCTATAGGCCCGAGGCCATATGTCTCCCAAAGCCCTGACACTACCCTTAGGACGCTGAAGGTGTGCAGATCCATGACTCATAGGCACCTTTACTGCAACTCTGTAGGCTGGGCAGTGACTGGGGCTCCGAGAAAATGTGCATTGCACATTTCTGAGGCTACTGCATTTGCTTTCAAGGCAGAAACCTTGCTCTCCGAGCAGAGTCAGCACTCTAAACTTGGGTTGATAAGGAAGCGCTCTGTGACCTCTCATGGACAGATCAAGAAGGAGCCTGGGCTTGCCTCTTCTCCTCTGGGACTCTTAGCAGGTTGCAGGAACTCCAGTCCCCATAGCTCTGGGTCTCCGGCATCTGTGTTTTTCAGAATTAAATTGCAGTATTTTGGAAAGTACACCCTGATGTTTTTCCTGTTTGTTCCCAGAGGACAGAGGGATCCTGTTGGAGGGGTTGTTACTTGGCATGTTGTGGGAAACTGTTACCCAATGCCCAAATCATTCTATCCTCATTCTTCGGCGTCCTCATAGGCTCACCTCACCCCTAACTGACTGCCTCCCCCAGACCAGCGCCTCTGCAGGCAAGAGGGAGCTGGAAAGCTTATCTCACAGTCCAAATTGTTTGATTTCTCTGTTGAAAAAAGCCAGGCCTCCATTCTCTCTAGAGTGACTCCTGAGATTGACTACCTAGCAGCAGTCTCTCGCCCCGCCCCCTCTCCCTAGCCAAAGGCTGCTGCCAAAACCAAGCCTTTTATTCATTATTTATTGATCTACCCTCAGGCCGGCCTGTCTTCCAGGTGGGCTGTAAGGAACCTCGGCCTATCTGCCCCGCCCTACGCGTTCCTAGAAGGGATCAGAACCCAAACCTTCTCTGTATGCCAAGTCCTGGGATAGCGCCTTGACTCCACAAGTAGAAACTTTGTTATTTAAACAACTCCGCTCCAGAGTTACTCTGTTACAGTTACCCTGTTACAGTGTTACTGTGTTACAGAAGACATCCGTCCGGTTCTTAAACTGGCCCCGGGGAGGGGGGAGGAGTGAGTGGGGGTGTGTGGGATGGTTTCCCCGACAACTGTCGCTGTCCCCACACCCCCCTCGAGCCAAGCTACGCAACAGGCTTTGGTTGACGGCGGTTAAAGCATTGGGGATCCTTTACCCCGAGACTGACTCTTCTAAATCGCCTCCACGGCGTGGAAACCAGAGCGCAGCCTGCAAGGCCCCTGGGTTCAGTACCTGGAACCCGGCCCCGGCCCCGCCCCATCGGCCCAACACCGCACTTGGTAACACTTCCACTTCCTGGGCTCTCTTTTCTTCTCCCGCTGCGGGGAGCAGCGCCGAGTGCAAGCCACACCCCCACCATTCTGATTGGCCAGATTTGTTCACCCCGGCCCAAGAGTTCGAGTTAATGGCTTCTTATTGGTCCACGGTAATTCACACCCACGGCACAGCCCCGCCCCCGGCTTTAGGAGCTGGGGCGGGCTCTGGAACGCTCAGACTCGACGCAGGGCGGGGATTGGCTCCCTCCCTTCCTGTGCGTTCGCTACCGCGGTTCCTGGGACACCTGCTCACTGTCCCCAGTGAGGTGCTCAGCTCCCGACTCGAGCTCCGCAGAGCGGGAAGAAAGGCCGTGCGTCCCCGTCCTTCGACAGGAACCGCGCTGAGCGTTCGCAGGACAAGATGAGCGTGATCGCGGCAGCCGGGGAGCCTCTGCCCCGGCTCTGCTGCCTGGAGAAGGGTCCGAACGGCTACGGCTTCCACCTGCACGGGGAGAAGGGCAAGATGGGCCAGTTTATCCGACTGGTGGAGCCCGGCTCGCCGGCCGAGAAGTCAGGGCTGCTGGCCGGAGACCGATTGGTGGAGGTGAACGGCGAGAATGTGGAGAAGGATACCCATCAGCAGGTGGTGAGCCGCATCCGCGCGGCGCTCAACTCTGTGCGCCTGCTGGTGGTCGACCCCGCGACGGACGAGCATCTCAAGAAGCTGGGCGTCTCGATCCGGGAGGACCTTCTGCGCAACCAGAAGTCCGAAGAAACCGAGCAGCCGGTCACCACTGTCGCGCAGGAGACTGGAGAACGGGACGAAAAGAGCCACCTGGAGCGGGTAAGTGCGGGCTGAGCTGGGTATGGGACTGGGATTCCGGAGAGTCTCGGGCGCCCCGGACGTCCAGCAGTTTCTGAAACTCGAGCAGCGAGGAGGAAACGGCTTCCGCCCTCTGATCCGAAGCGATCGCTGTTCCTGAGGCAAACTTCGGACTCCGACCCGCGACCCCGTAGCCTTGTCCGTGTTCGCCTGCACTTTCGGTTCCCTTGAACTTTGGGGAGGTGTCGCAAAAGAATTCAGTCCCCTTCTCGGCTCCCATTACTTGAATTCTGTCCTCAACCCCGGACTCCCTGGAACTTTTTCCTGGGCTGTTCTTGTCTGCAGCTAAGCTCAACACTCTTTCTTTTCTTCTTTCTCTCCCCCCCCCGCCCCGTCGCTCTCTCATTCTGTGTGTGTGTGTGTCTGTCTGTCTGTCTGTCTCTCTCCCCTCTCGTCAGTCCTTGTGGATGGTAGCTAAAATTGGCGTGAAGACTGAGTAACAAGAAAGCCCTACCCAAACCTCCTCGGTTCCCTAGTTTGTGCTTCATTAACTCACACCGATTGGACTTCATCCTTCTCAAGTCTAAAGTGACTTCTAAGAAAGAGAGGAAGTCCCAGCGTCTCGGAGCGAGGGGTGGGGGTGGGGTACAGGGAGGAGGCACACAGGCGTCTTGGGGGTGGTGGCTCTGCCACCCTGGAGGATTTATGGTCCTCTGGAATGTGAGGAGTAAGCGCTGGCTAGCTGGTATCTGGGAGCCTGGTGGGAGGGACCTTAGAAGAGGAGGAGAAGGAGAAAGATGGTTGGGGGAGGGAGCAGACGTAAGGCCAGGCATCGTCCCTCAGAGTCCACGTGGGCAGGTGGTCTCTCCCTTATATTGTCACTGCTCACCCCAGTGTCCTGGTAGCAAGCCGGCTGGTTGGGTTTGCTCGTGTTTGGTATTTCCCCCAAACAACCCCACTTTGGATCAGCCGCTGGAGGGGCAGCTGGCAAAACAGGAGCTGTTGTGCTGAGCTTCCGATCCCTAGAGAGCCAGCAGGGACGAAAGCCAGGCTCAGGGCTCAGACTCTGGGAGCAGGATCCCGTCAGTGCGCACTAGCTCTCTACCTGGTAGCGACGTGTGGCAGCGGTATCCATGGAGCCAGGAAGATTCTCCCTCAACAGAGAAAGGGCACTGTTCAGCCTCAAGGTTGAAGGCGGAGCCTGAGAGTACCAACTGGTTTGGTGGAAGTGAGGTCACCAGAAGCCCTGTTCTGCCAGAGTTTGGTGCTGGGAATGCCAGGGTCACCAGGTTCCCACTTCCTCCCAGTGCCAATTGGCATTGGCAAGCAGTAGTAGAGCCCCTGGCAGCAAATTGGAACAGGTGACCTCTGCTCCTAGGCACAAACCCAATTTGAACCTTGTCCCGGGTCCACTGATTCACCATTACCTTCACGTCCACATCCACCCCCACCCCCTAGTTTTTTCCTTTGGACTTTAGCATCAGAGCAGATAACCAGTAGCCTCCCCTCACCCTCCCTATACACACCGAGTTCCAGCTCCTCCCCTTGCCCTTTCGGTAGTGCTGCTGGGTGCTGGAGGCTGCTGTGGAAGGTTCTACATCAGACTGTTTAGTGTCTAAAATGGCAGTGGGCTGGGCTTCCTCTTAGAGATCTGTCTTGAGTCAGGATTCCCCCAGGTGGTAGTAGGACCACCTTCATTTGACGATTCTTCAGGCCAGGAGACTCAAAGTAGCCCTATCCTGGGGACACCATCATAGGACATGGCAGTTGCTTTCTGAGCTTTGATTTTTTTCCCATCTATAAAATCAAAGCACTGGGTAACATGGTCTGTCTTTTCGGTAGTTGTCAGAATGGCAGCCGGTACTCGTACCCTTGCTAGATTAAGTTCATCTTTGCCCAAACCTTGAAAAGTTCGGTCGGTCCCTTGAGCTTTGTTCTGCTAAGTTTCTCTGGTATAGACCTCCCATATATTGGTGTGGTAAGCTTGCAGATGACACTCCCCCATGTCTCATCCAATATTGCAAAATATGCCAATAAACACTGAGGCATCCCTGGCCTCTATGTATTAGGCGCCCAGCTGAGATTTGACAGTTAGTTTTAGCCTGGATTTGTTTGCAGAGCGGGAACTGCTCTGTTAACCTCCTCGGTTCTCATGTGACAGAGGTGTCAGCCAGAAGATGCTGTGGCGGAGACTGAGTGGCATCTTGGTGGGCCAAGAGCAAACAGGGCAGGTCAAGAGAAGTGCCTGGAACATTGGCTATCCCCGCTGGCCTGCTGAGGCCCAAAGAGGTAGAGGTTTCTTTATTGAAAACACAGAGTTTTAGTATGTAATTCTGGCTTATCTGTAAACTCATAGAGGCTCTCTTGTCTCTCTGCCTCCCAAATGCTGGGGTAATAGGTGTGCCCCACCATATTGAGCCCCCACCTTGTTTCCAAAGACAGCATCTCACGCTAAAGCCTGGGACTTTTAGATTTGTAGGGGTAGTTGATTTGTTTTGAGACAGGATCTCACTATGTCACCTTGGCTGGCCTTGAACTCACAGAGATCCTCCTGCCTCCTGAGTGCTGGGATAAAGGCACACCAGGCCAAAATTTATGAATCTGGCTAAGCTCTCTGGCCAGTGAGCCCTAGAGATCCTCCCACAGGATTATAAACCTAAGCCTCTACTGCTAGCTTTTTTTGGGGGGAGGGGGAATCTGGGGATTGAACTCTGGACCTCATGCTTGTACAGCAAGAACCTTTTTTTTTTTTTTTTTTTTTTGGTTTTTTTGGTTTTTCGAGACAGGGTTTCTCTGTGGCTTTGGAGCCTGTCCTGGAACTAGCTCTTGTAGACCAGGCTGGTCTCAAACTCACAAAGATCCGCCTGCCTCTGCCTCCCGAGTGCTGGGATTAAAGGTGTGCGCCACCACTGCCCAGCCAGCAAGAACTTTACTGTCTGAGCGACCTCGCCAGTCCTTTGCCTGCTTTCCTGTGTTTTTTTTTTTCCCCTACCAGACACAGGACAAGACCTAAATCCTTGAATTTTGGCCCAGAGTGGGGCCTGGGCAGACTTGAGCCGGCTCAGCTGTACTAGTTGACCTGCCTGGAGCCCAGTTTCTTCATCTCCCTAAGCCTTTGTTTCCTATTGTGTAAGTTGGGAATGACGGCATGGGGTTATTAGGATTACATAAGGGATGTATGTTAAGTCACTCAACACTGGCAACTAAACAAGTGCTCAGTAAATGTTGACTGTTGGCATTTGAAGTAATAAATAGTTCATAACGCTGATTCCTCCCTACCTGAGCAGGGACAGCTGTGGCTAAGCCCAGTGGTCAGAGTCCTCAAAGATCACTGTTGTTTAATGTTTATGTGATGAGCTGGGTGTGGTGGCTCAGGCCTGTAAGCCCAGCACACTGTAGACAAAGACAGGAGGATTGCTAGCTCAAGGCCAGCCTGGGCTACAGGACAAGATTCTGCATCCATATTCATGTATTTGTTTATTTATTTTGGTTTTCCCAGACTGTTGCTCTGTGTGTATCAAACAGACTTGGCTGTCCTGGAACTTGCTCTGTAGACCAGGTTGGCCTTGAACTCACAGAGATTCACCCGCCTCTGCCTCCCCAATGCTGGGATCAAAGGTGAGTGCCACCACCGCCCAGCTGCATCAATATTTAACAATAATAATAGTCCTATGTAGTACCATGGTTCTCTACAATATTGGTCACCCACTCTCTCCCACGGCTCTGCTCTTTCCCAGCCACACCAAATATCTGAATCCCCTCAAGCAAGCTATATATCCTGTGTCTCTGTGTTCCCGGTGGTCACAGTTTCCACCTCTGATACATGGGAAGCCCCGGGGACACAGCCTTGAGTTATTCGTATTCCAACCAGTGTTGGTTATTCCACCTACAGTGCTCTGTATCTTCTATAGGGAGGTGTTCAATAAATGGTTTTTGATTAATGAGTGAATACATAACAGCTGTAAGGGACCTTTGTCCCAGTCCATTCCAGTCCAGCACACCTGGGCTTGTTTGTGCATCCCGTCCACCTAGAGATGGAATTCCAGATAGAATCAACCCACTCCTTCTTGCCTACTAGCAACTTCCCTTTTGACAGGGAGGCCAAAAGTCTAGGCTTTGGGGTCAGACGCATTAGTGTTGAGAGTCTCCGCTCTGCTGCCTCCTGGCTCTGGAGCCTTAGTCCTTGCAAGCTTTCGCTTCCAGTCAGTGAAATGGGATACCAGTCCCCAGCCTAGAGGGTTGTTAGGAAGAGCAGTAAGATGACAGACATGGATGGGAAAGCACTCAGATTCAGCCAGGTTTCTCCTAGCCTTGACCCTGACCGTAGAGGCAAAGACAGTGTAGATACCCCGGGAAGTAGGATAGATGGGCAGGTACAGTTAGCAGACAGGTTTAATTTGGCCAAGAGAGAGCTTCAGAAGGGAAGACTTTGGAAGGAGACTGCTGGGTGTTTGGCTTTGAGATGGACAGGTCAAGGCCCAGTGTGGTGGTATATACCTTTAGTCCCAGCACTCAGGGAAAGAGAGGCAGGGAAGTCTATGAGTTTGAGGCCAGCCAGGGCTATACAGTGAAAGCCTGTCACACAAAAAGAAAAAGAAATGGATAGGTCATGCCACTTTGGGATCATTTTCTCTGTAGTTTGGCCAGCAGTGGCTCTGCTTCTTAGCCTGAGGCCATCAATAAGTTAGTCTGTTTGGAATGATTGTCTCAGAAGCAGAAAGGGCTTCTCAGGAAACCCCAGATTGATGGGGAAGGAACTCCACACCTATGGAGCCTCTGGGAATGTGGGGCAATGCCTAGGAGTTTGAAGGCCAAGGAGCAATGTCTAAGTATGTTGGAACTATGACCTCTTCTCTGGGGAAAATAAGCTATGGCTGCTGATCACTGGTGTTTACTAATCTGTCCGAAGGTGAAGGTAAGGTGGACTTTGGAAAGGAAATGTGTTTAATATACGTGATCACCATCATCCCAGGCAGGCCCCCTCCTTTTTTTTTTTTTTTTTTTTGAGAAACGGTTTCTCTGTAGCTTTGGAGACTGTCCTCTCTTGTAGACCAGGTTGGCCTCGAACTCACAGAGATCCGCCTGTCTCTGCCTCCCGAGTGCTGGGATTAAAGGCGTACACCGCTAGGCTCCCAGGCAGGTCTTTTATGGGGATGGAGAGAGCTGTTGGCCCACCCAACCATGACCCCATTGTGTGTGTGCCTCCTTTTGGCCACACAATTGGGTTAGGTTTCAGGGCCTGGCTCTCCAGATGAATGTGGACCACATCAGGACCATCACGGTGTCGTAAACTCGGGCTTCTTTGTGCTCAGTCATAGTTTGTCTGGCATACATAAGGCTACAGGTTCAACCCCCAGCAACACAGACATAAGATTGGCAATTCAGGGCGCTTGAACCCGCTTCACGCAGGGGTTGGATTAACGAAGGTTCGTTCCTGGTGGAGCTAGAGCTTTAAGGCATTCTAATCCTCCAGAAAAGTGGAGATGCTTCCTAGAAGCTCAGCCCAGAAGCGGTAGTTCCTATCCCTTCATGGGTAGAATGGAGCCTGGGAAACAAAATCCCAACCCCTACCCACTCCTCCCACCCCTACTTTGCCTTGCTAGTTTCCCTGCAGCGCAGAGACCCCAGAAGGCTGCCTTTGACTGTTGCCTGAGCCTCCCCTCCAGGTAAAACAGCTCACTCCTCACATCTCCAGCTATGAGAATATTTCAGTCCTGTATCCTAAATAAGGACAAGTGCTATAGACTCCCTGAGGCCAGGTGACTTCAAAGGCAGCCTGGTGACACGTTTTCTCGGCCAGATTCAAATCTGATCAGAGACAAAGGCAGCCTCTCCACGTGCTTTGTCAGGGCACGCGCCCAATGCCCACAGCAAGTTCAAAGAGTAGAACCTGTTTGGGGCTGCCCCTGCCACATAGCGGCGGTGTGAGGCTGCTGAGTCTTTAGCCATGGACCACGTGAAGTGTCCAAGTGGAAGTTTGCTGGACACGGGGCCTGGTGCAGGTTGATATCCCTTATCTAACATTCCTGGGGCGAGAAATGTTCTGAGTTTTGGATGTTTGCCAACTTTGGAAGATTTGCACAAACCTGAGATATAGAGACAGTTCTGTCGAGAGAGCGCCTGCCTAGATGCCCTGAGTTCTAGCCACGGTGCCATTTAAACTTGGGCACGGTGGCACTCACCTGTGATTCCTAGTCTGGGAAGTCACTCTTGGATATGTAGTGAACTTGAGGCCAGGCCAACGTGGGCCAGTCTGGGTTACAGGAGACCCTGTCTCGGGGGAGAAAAATTCAGATTTTTGGAGCAATTTGCACTTCAGATTTTAGGTTAGGGGTGTTCAACTTGCACAAATTAAAAAGAGGTAAGTTTTTTCTTTCTTTTGTTGTTTGCATTTTATTTGTTTGTTGAGACAGAATTTCTCTGTGTATGTAGTCCTAGCTGTCCTGAAACTCATTCTAGACCAGACTGGCCTCAGAGATCCGTCTGCCTCTGCCTTCCAAGTGCTGGGGTGTGCACTGCCACATCCAGCAACTATTTCAAATTTTTTTTTAATTTATTTATTATGTATATAGTGTCCTGGGCCCCAGATCTCATTATAGATGGGCGTTAGTCATTATATGGTTGCTGGGAATTGAACTCAGGACCTCCGGAACAGCAGTCAGTTCTCTTAACCTCTGAGCCATCTCTCCAGCCCTATTTCAAGTTTTTGAACAAATCCAAACTTGAAACAATAATATTTTCTTTTTAATTACATTTTGACTATTATCTCCCTTTTTTGCAGGGGGGGAGGGTGCTAGAACTCACTATGTAGACCAGGCTGGCCTCCTGCTCACAGAGATCTTCATGCCTGTCACTGCCACCATGCCTGGTTCTTTTTGAAATTCCCCACATCTGGTATACTTGTACTCTGTAGTGTTCCTCCAGCTCTGAATTCAAATCCTGCTGCCCCCTGTTATCAACTTTCCCCTCTGTGAAATGTGGGCATATTTCCCTTAAAGAGTTACCTTTGGGGTTTATGTGAGAAAATATATATCAAGCCCCCGGCACTGGGCCTAGTCCATGTTGTACATTCACCAAACGGTAACTGCTATTTGTTGCTTCAGTAATGAGGCCCAGTTTCACAGTGAGCTCCTTGATTGTCCTTGCTTAGCCCATAAATCGGCAGCTTCTGAGAGAAGGGTGGAGGTTGGTGATGGTGGACTGCATGCCAGGCAGGCAGGAAGGCACCTGGCGGCCAGCCTTGGATGGTGTCCAGCTAGGCAGTGGCCCAGGTACCAGCCTGCTCTGTCTCAGGGTTCCCCAGCCTGGAAGAGAACAGAGCCGAACTCTGCTTCCCCCCATAAGGCTCCCTGTCCAGCACTGAAAGGAGACACTAGTTAGAGCAACTAGTCAAATGAGGATCTGGCTCAGGGCCTCTTGACTGAGGTGTCTGAAACAGCGCCCATTTTAGCTCCCTTGGTTCCTCCTGCTCCCTGGCTCCTACAAGGACCACTGTTACCACCACACACACACTAGCAATTGCGACCAGAAGTGTTCTTGTACAGATGAAGAGGAAGGGTCCTACCGGGAACTTGATGACATCATCTGAGATGAAGAGGTAGGGTCCTACGGGGAGCTTGAGATGACGTCATACTCAGTAGTAGCCAAGCCCATATCAGGATGAGCAGAGGACACCGTTAGCCTGCAGGGGCTGAAATGGCCCAGAGTTCCAAGCCCTTGGTCACTTCTCAGCCTGCCTAAAGGATAGCACCCATGCTGCCTTTACATGGCAACCCTAGGCAGAGTCCAGCCATCTCCATCAAGCTTCCTTGAGGAACAATGCCAGCTTCAAGCCTATGCCCCCAAGTCTATGAGGAAGGAAAAAAATAAAAACAAAAACCCTAGCTGCTTTCTCACAACAAAGCAGAAATGTCA
>JAQHUG010000183.1:209792-222931 GCA_028555095.1 Dicrostonyx torquatus
AATAAATAAATAAATAAAAGTAACAGGCCAGGCGGTGGTGGCGCACACCTTTAATCCCAACACTCAGAAGGCAGAGACAGGCAGATCTCAGAGTTTGGGGCCAGCCTGGTCTACAGAGTGAGTTACAGGACAGCCAGAGTTACACAGAGAAACTCTGTCTCCAAAACAAACAAACAAACCAAAAAGTAACAGGCCCTGCTTTCCAGGCCATGGTCTTTGACGACATTGGCCCTACCCTGCATTTCATGGTCTCCTCCCCATGTAAGTCCTTTATTGAGAGTCACATACACACACCCTGTTGTTCCCTATATCCTTGGCAGGACCTTGAGCTGTGGATGGTCCCATCTACCCCAGGATCCATTGCCCTGCCATCTATGGGGTTTCAGGTTATCAGGGGTCACATTTGGCTGGGCCATTTGGCTCACTGGGGCCAAAAAGGGAGCCCACTAGAGATACAGATCTTTACTGTAAACAGGTTGGCCAGCTTTCAGTAAACAGCTGTCTTTGCCTTCACAACAGAGAACAGATACAGGAGCCAGCGCCCCGCCCCCGCACACCCTCCCTCCCCCCCCCAACCCCAGGAGCCTCAAGTATCCAGCCAGGCCTCCAGGCCTCCGGAGGGCCAGATGAGCCCTGGGTGGGGAAGCCACCAGAACAGCCTGTGAGTAATGGCAAAGAGGGAAACTAGCCCTAGGCAGGGACAGCGCTTTCCCCAGAGCCGCTCAGTTTGCTTCAATGCTAAGTGTGCGTTCACATCTGAGCCCTGGCCAGATTCTCTTGCACTGCTCTGAGGGCTCCAGTCACCACTGGATTATCCCAAATCCTTCCAGTCAGGGAACTGAAGAAGGCGGTGTTGGGATATTGTGGAATGACGGGAGTGCTTCCTACATCCCCACAGCGTGAGCTCCGGCCTCGGCTCTGTACCATGAAGAAAGGCCCCAATGGCTATGGCTTCAATCTGCACAGTGACAAGTCTAAGCCAGGCCAGTTCATCCGAGCAGTGGACCCAGACTCTCCAGCAGAGGCCTCTGGACTCCGGGCCCAGGACCGCATTGTGGAGGTGATGCCCTTTACAATACTCTGTGCCTTCACTGGATCTTCCTTCCTAATCTTTGGTGCTTGGGGCAGCCTTTTACCATCTATGGTTTGGTTTGATTAACCCATGGCTTATGGCTAACTCAGAGGAGCTGGATGGGGCAGCTACACAGGTAGAGCGGAGGAACGGGAAGGAAGGATGTTAAGTGGGTACGCCGGCAGACCGAATGGTTTCTTTTCCCCTCGTCCGGGTTCTGCTTTTACCAAATACACACTCTACACCCATGATCTACCTGCCAAAATGCAGGTAGATGCCAGAGGCCACCTGCATGGCCTTCCTGGTTGGTGCCTGAGCACTCCTGAGTTCAGCTTTGAGACACTCTGTTCTTGGGCTGTGCTCACGAGAGAGGAAACGTGAACTAAATGCTTGGGCTGGTCCCAGAATCACAGTGTGAGAACCTTTGAGCCACAGATCAGCTCTTCCAAGACTTCTCACTTTACACGTGAGAAAACCAAGGCCCAGAGAGGGAGGTCGGAGGAGAGCCTGCCCAGGCTCCCAGGCCTCTGCTCGCTCCAGCTGTGTTTGTATAATCTCGGGGTATTTTCTTTGGCTCTTCCCATTTGTCTTGCTTCCCAGCTGACTGTCAGAGAACTACCAGCTGACTGGGTTCAGGACTGAGCACTTGAGGGAATGCAGCATTCCCAGGAGGGACTTCCTCCACCTGCCCCCTCCCCCAGCACTGAGACCTGTGTGGGTCTTCCCCGTCCCTGCCCTGCCTCACAGGTTAATGGTGTCTGTATGGAGGGCAAGCAGCATGGGGAAGTAGTGTCTGCCATCAAGGCTGGAGGGGACGAGGCCAGGCTGCTGGTGGTGGACAAGGAAACCGATGAATTCTTCAAGAAGTGCAAAGTGATCCCATCACAGGCACACCTGGATGGTGAGTGCACAGCTGGGTGCCCCCGGCCTCCCCCCCCCCCAGCCAGGGATGTGGCCATGAGTGTCTGAAGGGGGCAGGTTACAGCCATTAACTATCATGAAGGAGGGGGATGAGGTTCGGATCAGGACCAAGGTCTGGCCTGAGCCTCTCCCTAGTCCAGAGGGTTCTCAGGCGATTCCTCTGAGAGGAAAGAGTTAACTCCGGGGACAGCCTCCAGCCTTTGCCAGGCAGATCAGAGTCCAGTGACAGGGGCCCCGGTGCTCCCCTCCCTCTTTCTGTCAAGTTGCCTTGGAAACTCAGGCTTGCTGGCTCTAGAGAGTAGTGGGTCCCTTCAGTCCCTGGGCCCCAGCTTTCCCCTTCCCCCTCCCCCACTCTCATCCTGCCAAGCCTGGCATCTCCTCCTGTTAAAGCCAAGCCAAAGTGAGTAAGACTGCTCACCAGGCAGGAGGGGCTGAGTACCCCCCACACCCCTTAGTCCGGACTTTCTCCCTGGGAAGATGGCTCCAGAAGGGTAATCTGGTATCCTGTGCTGAAAAGTAAACCTCCCTGGACTTTACAGTGGGTGGGGCCTCCTGAGCATCAGGACTACAGTAGAAGGCCAGGGTCCACATAACTCAGATCTCCAAGAGGAGACACAATGGGCAGTCCTGTCAGGGGCAAAGGATCACATGTATCATAACTAATATACAGGGACACCCATCCTGACTGCTCCTTGAAAGTGGAACAGCCTTCCCCCTTCACAAGCCACGTGGGAGGCAGCCTTGCCTTGCCTGACTCTGCCCAGGGCACTGTCTTTGAACCTTCTTGTCCCCTCATTTCCAGGTGGCAGATACTTGGCATTGTTCTCTCTCCAAGGCAGCTGGTCCCAGCTCTATAATCTGAGGTGTGGCCATAAACCTGTCATACCTAGGCTGTGTGGCTATGTGGAGGCCAGAGGACAACCTGGGAGAGTCAGTTCTCTCCTACTATCCGGGTCTTAGAGATCCGGCTCAGGTCATCAGGCCATTGCTGAGCCATCTCTCTGGCCACAGGGGACCTGTTTTCGATTGGCAGCCCTAGAACTCCATACCATCACAGGCAAGCCTGGCATCTTGACCTCCTGGGTCAGAAAGGTAGCTCGGTGGTAGAGAGCACTGATTAGTATATGGAAGGCTGTGTGTCTGCCCAGCACTGCATGAAGTACTCGGTACAGGGAGCCGTCTCGCCCATCACAGGTTGCCAGTCAGTATCAAGTTGCACCCCAGCAGGACCCTCCCCTGCACCCCTGCAAAAAAGTCCCCCCCTCCCCGTTTGCCAAATGAGACATTATGAGAATACATTTTATTGAAAATACCAAAGTGCCGCACTGTAGTCGGGTCTCGTTTTCTGAAATTGTCAAACAATCTTTCTGGGCACTGGGTCATCCAAATGTCAGATGTACATACAGTGGGTTGCAGCCTTTGCCCTGCAGTACGGGACTGGTGAGCTGCCAAGGCACAGCTCTGCATCCTCTGCTCCCCTCCCCCAGAGATTCTGGACTAACCTTTGCTGTCTCCCCCATCTAGGACCCTTGCCTGAGCCCTTCACCAACGGAGAGATACACAAGGTAAGGGGTCCCCTACCCACTCCTGTGGGGACAGGGCGAGTGGTGGTATGGTTGGGAGTCTGGCTCGGGCTGACACATCAGGGCCCAGTTCCGGTGTCTTCCTGAGTGCTAAGCCATAGGACCGCCAGAGTACCCCACCTCCTGTCAGGGGTGAGGCTGCCACTTGGGAAAGGCTTGCCTGGGCCCCTCTGTAGCCCCCGCCTCTAACTCCCACCATACAGAAGAGGCCATTCTTCCCCCCAAGAACAGAGCCTCAGTGTCTGGATGCTGGTCCTGCTACTTCCAGTCTGAGCTGGAAGAACAAAGTCCCTCCTCCTCGGGCAGAAGGGAGGGGGGTGAGGCTGGGAGCCAGCCGAGGCCATGGAAGGACCCAGGAAGGGGCTGAGTGCCAGGCTCACACCCCGCCAGAACCTCTACTCTGGCATGGGCTGTCTCAGGATCACACCACAGAGCCTAAAGTTGCCAAGATCTGATTGAAGGCCTCCTCTATATAGAGACCTAACGGAGGCAGGAATCAGACATGATCCCCACCTTCTGCCACCCCATCCTTGGTTCTATAATGTTCTATCATCTTATTCCTTAAAGACCTGGTTGGCTACTTTGGGGTTAAGGCCTGGAGAAGACTACAAGAGGTTAAGGGACCGTATACATTCCTCATGCCAAACAGGAGGACCCTGATAGTCCTGTGTTCCCAGAAGCCCCTCTTGGGTTGCTGATTCAAAATGTGAGTCAGTACTCAAAAGTGTTGGGGAGGATGAGAGATTCCGCAGTTCCCTGCCCCCTGCTCAGGTGATGGATGGAACCAGGCTGCCGCAATCCTTTTAGGAATGTAGTAATATAAATCTGGGATTTGGGTGGATGGCCAGGCCTGAGCAAGGGCCCTGCTCTAATGAGGCCTCCAGCTTCTCTCACCAAGAGTTTCCTTTCCCATCTCCTGCCAACCCATACTTTTCCCTCTCTGTGCCAGGAGAGCAGCCGTGAAGGCCCGGCAGAGGCAGCTTCAGAGAGCCCCAGGCCAGCCCTGGCAAGATCTGCCTCCAGCGATACCAGTGAGGAGGTAGGCAGGCCTCATGGGGGCTGGTGACTGAGTTACTTACGGGAAGCCATTTCCAGGCCACTCTGGTTCCTGGCACACTAGCCTGCCTTTGAGGTCACATGGGGAGGTGCAGTTGTTCTTGTGAGTGACCTGGCTACCTTGGTCATGGCCTCAAGGGATCTCTACCTTTCTGAGGCCAGGGACTGAGGAGCCCTCAGGGATGGACACCGACTCTCTCCTCCTCTTCACAGCTAAATTCCCAAGACAGCCCCAAGAGACAGGTGTCCACAGAGCCTTCATCTACCTCCTCCTCCTCCGACCCCATCTTGGACTTCAACATCTCCCTGGCTGTGGCTAAAGAGAGGGCCCACCAGAAGCGCAGTAGCAAGCGGGCCCCGCAGATGGACTGGAGCAAGAAAAATGAACTGTTCAGCAACCTCTGAGCACCCGACCACCTGACCAGCCGCTGGCCAGTGCTGGAAGGTGGAGCCACCCACCCACCTGACCTACCTTGCCTCCCCTCCTCCCCAGTCACCCACCAATCAACATTCAAATCAGCATCAGCACCCCAACCCCTTCCTGACAAATATGATTTTCTTAGGAATTCTGCCCTTCCCTCACCTTGGGGAAGGGGAATGTTTCTGTCCTGTCCCCATACTTACCCTGAGGGCTTCATCCTACCAAGTGTCTCCTCACCGGTCTGCGTAGGACATCACTGGGACCCACACCAAGCAAGGACCTTTGGACCACACAAGAAGTTCTCCCTCGACTACATGTGACGACCAAGTCCAGGGCTCACCAGGGACTGACTGTAGCAGCCATTGCTTATAATGGACAGGGTGCCTGAGGTCCTCAGAGCTATGGCTTGGGCTTCTTTGGTCCATTTGATTTTTTAAGAGTGTAGCGTTGCAGAATTTAGAGGGGTTCTTGTTTTCATGATTCTCGTGATTTTCCTGGTTGTTTGTACCCAGAGCATGGCAATGGCTTCACCCTTAAACTTTTGTTTCTACTCTCACTCTGAAAGACCTGGGCAGCACGGGGAAACCCAGGCTGCGTCTGCCTGTCCTGAGCCAGGTGCCACCACTGTAAGGAAATGCCTTCAGAAATTCACTGGTTCCTTTAAATCACCTGAGCCTCTGAGTCTTCTTTGGTGCTTCGCCTCATACCTTCAGGGCTAAGAGAGTGGGCAAAGAACAGTGCTCCCAGGAGCTGGCCTCTGGCTGGGTGGTGGGACACTCCTGGAGGACCGGCTGGGGCTTCCTGCAACTCCAAGCATGCGTGGCTTTGCAGATACCACAGGGCCCTCCAGCTCTGTGCTTAGCTCCATGTCTGTGTACCCTGGTACATGGGACAATGCGGGTGTTTATGGGGATTGTGGCAAGAGGAAGCTGAGAGGGCCCTGAGGCTCCTCGGTCCACGAGTGAAGCCTCAACACAGAGCTGGGTTCAGGACATGACCATGACTTTCCTCCCTGTTTCCCCGCCCCCTGAGGAGTGCCACAGATACCCATATCTGCCCAATGGCCTGATGGGAAAGCAGATATCCAGCACAGGAGAAAACTAGCCTGCTTAGCCGCAGGACACATTGTGTGGCCAGTCGGGATGGAAGGGACTTTGCAAAGGGAATATGCTGCCTTTCTGCCAGGAGGCCCTGGGTGCCCAGTCTCCCTACTGGACCATGCCCTAGGACAGGTGTTCAAAAATGAAGGGGAGTGTGGCCCCAGGTACTTCCTGCTCACCTTCCCTACAGAAAGACCACTCAGAACCAGGTTGCTGGGCTGAAAGAAACAAGTAAAGAAAATAATAGCTCCAGGAGAGAAGGCCTGGAGCCCTCTGGGTTGGGAGAAGGGCCATTCACTATCTGGCCATCTTGGCATTAAGGTCTGGATTCCACCAGTTTAAAAGAAACCATCCAAAGCCCTTATCACAGTACCTATCATCGCCTGCTGGCCTGCTCAGCTGGGCCTGGCCTCCCTCACCCACCCACGCTTCTACCCTTTGTCCCCAGGCTGGTATAACAGGCCTAAGGATTACCCTGCAGGGCCTGGAAGCACCCCTCCCTACCTCACATGCTGGGTGGAGAAGCTGTGGGGGACCTTTAGCTCTGAGCTGGACCAGAACTGGCTAAGGTCTGGAGCAGAGTCCAAAGGGAGCCAATAACAAATTTCACTTCAAATTCAGGCATTCTGGATTGCAGTCCCCCCCCCCCCCGTGCAATCTGGGGTAAGACACCAAGACCAGGGGCTGGGAGGTCTCGGCAATAACTTTATCCAGAGCCATCTCTCACACAAATGCACTTTAACCTGTCAGAGCTGTTTTGAAAATATGCCTGGCCTTTCTTGATGACTACCTTAGATAATGGCAGGGTATGGGGACAGTTAGAAGTAAAAGGATTGGGGTGGGGGCGCAACACAATACCATCCAGCACACTCTAGAGAACTTTGCCAGTACCCTGGCCGTCCCGAATCTATGACCCTGCTGCCCCCTAGTGGCCAGATTGGATGCAACTGCCCAGAAGAGGGCAATAACCAGGCGGGAAGCTGCAGGCGGGGGCTGTGGGGTAGCCTCAGGTTCTCTTACCTACAGCAGGCTCCAAGCTTCTCTGACAGGGATGCTCCTCAGATACAAGGAGCTGCATGCGGAAGTCATTCTTCCCTCAGACCTGTCTGATTCCAAAAAAAACTGAAAGCAGAACCAAGGCCACCAGGCAGGCGCCAGCCCACGCGGACACGGGTCACCTATCTTTCCACCATCAAGTCCATTAGCCTTCTCTATAAGGACGATGAATGAAGGACCGAGGGAAGCTGCCTAAACACATGTTTTACTCAGCAAGGGCCCCGGGGGAAAGCTGGCTTTCCAGCCTCCAGTTCCCACCTCCACCTCAGCCTTGAAGGATGCCAACCATCTGCTCAGTGCAACCAGAGTCAGCTTATGGTTGGGAGTAGGAAGGAGTCTTCTTGGCCACTGCCAGCCAGAGGAGGCCAAGGCACACTTAGGAGGGCCTGGAGCAGGCTGGAGACACTGTACATCTATCTCCCATGCAGGTGTCTGGCCTTGGGAGTGGATAGTTCCAATTCTGCTCACACGGGGTGGCTGTCACGGGCTCTGCCAACCCAGCTCTATAGGGCTTCTCCTCCATGTGGCTGGTCTGCTCCAGAAGCCACTGCCGCTCTGACTCGCTCACTGCCAGTCTGAGTGTCACCTCCTGGAAGACACTGCTCACAGCCACCTGTAAGAGCCAGGAGAGCAGACCTAGTGTTACAGCCAAGTTCCTGGCGCCAACAGCTCTACCTCCCTAGGCCTCTCCCCTGGATGGCCTTACCTGCTTAAAATGAAGCTTCTGGAACATGCGGATGCTAGGCTCATTTTCTTGCCCAATTTTGGCCTCAAACTTGGTGAGACCTAGCTTCGTCACGCCTCCAGAGTTATCAGAGAGAGAGGGGCATACAGTAGGATAAATCCTCCACTCTTCCAGTCTCCCTGTCCCCGCCTGCAGTAGAGGTGCCTGCCGTCTGCCTCCTCCCTCATGCCTGAAGAAGGCTCAGCTGAGGCCTACCACGTGGTCAGCTCTGTCTGTCTTACCATAGGACATCATCAGGAGAGACGCCTCGGTGCCAAGGCCCTGGCCTCTGTAGCTGGGCTCTAGGAGAAAGCACACGGTGCTAAGACCAGGGACCAGTCTCCAGTGTCCCTGACAGGCACCAGCTCATTGGCCTACCCGCAGAAAAAAAAAAAAGGTACAGGCACGTGAAAGAAGGAATGAGGCTCCCAGCAGTCTGAACCCCCTGTCCCCTTCGCCAGGGAGCTCCTGGGAGAAGCAGAAGGGACTCCTCCACAGCATGGCAGAGCATCTGAATCGCGTCTTTTTGGAGGATCCCCTCCTGAGCATGGAACAGATGGAGTCTGAAGACTAGAAACTCAAGGGATAACGGGGGTGGGGAGAGACAGCTCAATAGTACAGTGTTTGCAAGGAAGACCAGAGTTTGAGTCCCAGACTCCGTGTAAAAAAGCCAGGTGTGGTGGCATGCATTTTGAAGCCCAGTACCGGGGACAGCCAACCAGTCTAGCCTACGTGGCAAGCTCCAGGATGATGAGAAACCCTGTCTCAAACACACACACCACAAAAACCTAAAAAGATGGCATCTGAGGAACAAAAGCCAAGACTGTCCCCTGGGACGCATGCGTGTCCACACAGGTTAAAGTCATACCGAGGGATATGGAAGAAAATCTGAACCCAAGGGTTAGTCGTCATGCTGGGTGAGGGACAAGGGAGCAAGCTGCCGCAGTCAAGAGCTAGCTGACCACAGCTGACGGAGCTACCCCTGGGCACCCTCTGAGCTCTCTGAAGTCCTGGCTGGGCCAGGTAGGACAAACCTGCAATCATGACCTCGATCTCCCCCAAAGTGGGGTCTTCTAGATCTGTGAGGAAGAGGTTGACATCTCCCACCATGCAGCTCTCTTCAGGGGGGCGAGGCTGGGCCTGCCACTTTGCTGCATCCAGCACAATGAAGGTGCACTCTGAGGGTGGACACAACAGTTAGGGCCTGCGGTCCCACCCAAGCCAGAGAACTGCAGGAGAAAAGGGGCCTGGCGCCTTGTAGAGCAAGGCCGCCTTTGATCTAAAGTGAGGAAACAGCCTTTCTCAAGAGGCATCTGTGCTCAAGGGAACAAGGGACCCAAAGAGTAGGCCCTGCACCAGGCGATGGTAAAGGACGTGAGGGCAGGGCCTAGATTAACAGCTAGAAATCAAAATGCTTTCTTCTCTCTAAATCCCTCCGAGCCCAGTGCCTGCTCAGGAAAGAGGACAGTACAGCCAGTCACAGAGGCCGCTTCAAGTGGTTCGAGCATAAGCAACCCCCAAACGTTTAGTGACACCCCGAGAGGGCAGCAGCTGAGAGGTGAGAAAGGATAGGAAAGTGGAGGCCGCCTGGGAGGGGGGGAGCGGGGAGGGGCGCTCCTCACTGTCTTCGTCTTCACGCCAGCTGCCCTGCATCGCGTACTCCTGCTCTAGGGTCAGGGGCTCTGAGGCTGTCAGGTGCCGCAGCTCCTCCGACTTCATCCACTCGTGGTACCTGCGGATGCGGGGAGTGGGGGGAAGACTTGGTCTTAGATGGGTGGATCAACAGCATGGATTTCGCTGGGTGCAGAGGGCCAGGCCCTGGGAGGAGGAGGAGGAGGGAGGATCAGGAGCTTGAGGCCAGCCTGAGTGACAGGAGACCCTCTCTTGAGAGGACTAGCACGCAAGCTCTGTCTGCGGAGAGGATTCAGTGTCGGCCTGTCAGCACCACAAATCGCTCTGAAGTACGAGTATAAACACAGAAACAAAACCCAACACACAGTACGGGTTCGTGCTTTCTGAGATGAAGAGGAAGGCAGGGATGAAGGCCCCACAGCACTGACAAAAGACTCAAGGAGAAGGCTGTGATCAGTCAGAAAAGGCAGGTCTTTCCCTCAAGCGGCAGCAGAGAGGGGCAGCCTTTCCACCTAGGAAAGCTGTGCCCAACTTCCCACCCAGGCCGTGTGAAGCCAAACATTCCTCCAATTCCTGAGGATAAGGATATGCCAAGCCAAACTCAGCAAAGACGGTTGGGCAGACCTCCAGGGACCTCCCAACAGCAAAACTAGTGGTAGAGGATGGGGGCATCCTCTCCACAGCCAGTTTCTCAATCTACCAGACATTTGCTAATGAACCCCGCCCATAAGGAGTCCCTGCCACTCACTTTTAAACAGTAGCTATCGGGCATTCCTGCACAGACCACCGAGGAGACAACATGTGACAATAAAGGTACCGAGCCATGTGGCTAACATAGATAAGAACAATGGGTTAATATAAGTTACAAGATCTAGTAAGAAGCCTGAGCTAATGGGCCAATCAGTTTATAATCTTAAAACAAACAAACAAACAAACCAAAAAAAAGTAGCTATCAAGATCATGCAACATTCAACATCTGGAGCAAGCACATGGAAGTGCCATCAGGAACAGAGAATGAGGGAAGAGGACACGTCTTCGTTCTTTGCTATACACATTTAGATGATGTAATTCCTAATTAAAAAGCCAAAAGGGAAGCTGAGAGGTGAAAAAAGGGAAACGGGAAGCAAGTTCTCCACTTCAGCATTAGCCTTCCTGGATGTAATTTTATCCCCTTTTGGAGACACAGTCTCGCTGTGAAGCCCTGGCTGACCTGGAAAACTTACTATGTAGCCCAGGCTGGCCTCAATCTCAGAGATCCACCTGCCTCTACCTCCCGAGTGTTGGGCTCGGATCAAAGGTATGCAGCCCCGCACAAGTAATGTTCCCTAGGACAAAACCGGCTCTTAGGACTGAAGGCCTTTACACTGGGCCGATCCCAACAGCACCCCCCCCCCCGCAACGCAGCAACAACTGCTCCCAGCTGGGTTACCTAGGCACGTGCTCGGAGGTGTAGGGCACCAAGACCACCTTCTTGCCCAGCAACACGGTGTTCTGATTCAGCCTCATTGTAGCTGTCTACAGGTGAGAGAGTTAAAGACTTCAGAGCCCCAAGTGGTTTTCCACGTAGCGTGGAAACTCAGGCTTTTCCTGTACGGGTGGGGGCTATTTTAACAAGGGGGCGTCCTGCCTTTCCACTACAAATACTTGAAAGAACAGAGATTCTAAAACTCTTGCCAGATAAAGAACCGAAATGGCCAACAATTCTCGGTTCTCACCTCGGGGTGGGGTGGGGAGGGCGGGGTAAGTATTGGCTGCGGTCTCTGTCCCCAAGAACTTGGATCTATCAAACCCGAACGCCAAATAACTAGGATTCACACGCGACGTGCCCCAGTCCGGGGAGTCCACCCTCAAACGACTGTCAACCCCTCTTTAAACCTGTTTCCAACCTTCCTTCCAGCGTCCACGACACCCAGCTCTGGCCCTTCCCCTTTTGGTCCCCCAAGCCCCACTCGAAGTTCTCAAGCCTCAGCCCTTTGCGTGCTAGGACAGTGGTTCCTTGACCCTCTAACCGCCGTAGTCTGCAAACTGCCACGCTCACTCCCATCCCCCGCCGAGGAAGGCGTCCCCAACAACAGGCGTCAGCACCTCTGCCAGACAGCCAGGCTTTCCGCATGCGCGGGGGCGCGCGCACCCTCCACTTCCGCCACGCAGACGGCAGCCGCGGGGCCCAATCCCGGCCACGCCCCCGCGAGGCGTCCAATCAGAACACGGTGCCCCTCTCGACGCGCTCTCCTGGAAGGTGGGCTGGGGAGCACGCGCATGCGCGCTGCGGGCCTTGGTGCGGGACAGCTGGTGCCGGGTGGCAGCTGAAGAACTGGAAGCGGTGGCCACTGTGGCCCGGAGCTAGCTGTGCTGCAGGTCTGGGACGAGCGGGAGGGTAGGATGCGGTGGAGATAGGTGTGAATTTTGGAGTCTCACCAGGAGTGGAGGAGAGGCTCAGAGCCGGGATCTTGAGAAGGGACAGAGGTTTAAGGGTGGGGAACCCTAAGGTAGAACGGAAGACAGGTGAGGCAGCGGGAAGCCCCATTTAAAAAAAAGCTCTGGGGCAAGGAGTTAGGATGGAGGCGCGACCTAGGAAAACCCTGGCTGTCTGCTGTAGGCCGAGAGGCAGACAGCTGTGCTGGCTGTCCTGTGTAGAAGTGAGCTCACAGATACTGGAATGAAGTGATAGAAGCACCTTTGGGTTAAAGGAGGGCTTTGGCGGCGAGTGAGCGGTCTTCGGAGGCCCCTCAGTCACTTGGAGTGTGAACAGCATCCAGGCATAGTAAAGTGTCGTGCATTGCAACGGTAAAGTTAGAAGGCACTGTCCAGGGAGTTGCGTCCCACCAAGGCTGTCTCATGACAGACACTGAGGCCAAAGTGTCTGAGATCAGAGGACTGGAGGTGAAAGAGGCAGACCCCAAGTCTCCCCCGTTCCCATCTCTGTCCGTCAGAAAACTAAAGTCTCCTCTTTCGTCTTAGGAGCCGCATCAGCTGCTAGCCTTGCACAGAAGCAGCTTCTTCCGCCAGCCCTTCCTCATTCTCTGGAGATGGCAGGTGAAATCACAGAGACCGGGGAGCTCTATTCTCCTTATGTGAGTTTTCCTCTGTAAATGTGTTCTGCTCACCATCATGCTCCTGGTGTCTAGAGAAATCCACAGGCTGGGCGGCGGGGGGCGCACACTTTTAATCCAGCACTCGGGAGGCAGAGGCAGGAGGAACTCTGAGTTTGAGGCCAGCATGGTTTACAGAGCAAGTTCCAAGACAGGCACCAAAGTTACACAGAGGAACCGTGTATCAAAAACAAAACAAAATGAAAAAAAAAAAGAAGAAGAAGCCCACTGTTCTGGTGATTGCCCTGGTTTAAGTAGACCCTGGTGAAAATGAGACAAACTTCACGTGGCTGGAGTCAGGATCCAACTGTCTCGGCTCAGACTGTTAATATCAGGCTAATTTCCCCTTTCATTTATTTGTTATTTTTAGAAGTTTTTACTTCTTTTTTTAAATACTTTTTTAAAAGATTTATTTATCATTTATACAACATTCTGCCTCCATGTACACCCACACACCAGAAGAGGGCACCAGATCTCATTAC
>JAQHUG010000183.1:235080-253579 GCA_028555095.1 Dicrostonyx torquatus
TAGGAATGGGTTTATTTAGTATGTGAGCACGCATATTCCTGTAGGAATGGGTTTATTTAGTATGTGAGCACGCATGTTCCTGTAGGAATGGGTTTTCTCCTATCAGGTGGGCCCCTGTGATCCACTCAGGTTGTCAACCTTGGCAGCAAAAACACTGAGCCATCTCACTGGCCCAGAGCCATACCTTTTGCCCAGGGAACACCATCCCAGAATTTCTGTAGGCACAACTCTCAGAGGAGAAGGTGCTGTGGATTTGTTGCTTGGGCCAGATTGTTTTTCCTGCGACCTTCTCTGTGTCACTAACATGTGGCTTCCTCCTCAGCTTTGTGACGACCACCTTTGTGATGGAGGCCATGGCTGCAGCCAACGCCCAGCTCCGCTGGAAGAGGATGGAGATCCACAAGGTGTGTGCATTGCCCTCGTCCTCGGGTGGTGCCTCTCAGGAAGTCTCGGCAGGCTTCTCTCCAGCAGCCCTGGCCCAAGTTCCAGGGCCACATAAAACCCAGGGGGCACACACAGTAGCTGCTGTCCCAGCACTGCAGCCTCAGTCCCCAACACAGTCACCTGGAGTTCACTCTGTCATTCTGAGCCTTGGTCCCAGGAGCTCTGCCGTCTCCACCTTCTGAAGAGAATGAGCCCAGGAAGGGCCACTGCTGACTGGGGTTTCTAGCGCTGTGCACTCATCTCTGTCCTTGTCTCTTCCTCCCCTCCTCTCCATTCTCCTGTCTCCCAGGACGAGGAAGAAGATGACTCCTCCACGGCCTCAGACAGTGACATCCTCACCCAAGACAACTATGAGCGGGCAGAGAAACGGCCCATCCTGTCTGTGCGTAAGTCTTGGGCCGCTGGGCAAACTCCACACCTGCCCTGGTCAGCAGGGCTCCCTGTCTCTATAGAGAGGTTTCTGGGGGAGTTTCCCTGCCGGCATCCTCTCAGGTGTCAGTTTAGAAGGCCTAGGGGTACAAAACACAGAACACAGGCCCAGGGATGCCCGACGTGGGCCTGGCCTCTGCTGGCTATGCCTCCTGTGTGTGATTTGGCAATTACCTGAGCTGTAGGCCTCAGTTTCCCACCCTACATCCACGTGCCTCTCTGGATTCATCCTCTCTCTCTCACACACACCCAACACATGTGTGTTTTCCTTGCTGCCTTGTCCCTGTGCTGGTCAGAGCTAAGGGCAGTGCGTTGGTAAGAAACTTCCCCACTGTGCCCTGAGCTCTGAGCTTCATCCCCAGCCCCACCCCCCGACACAAATAATTAAATAAAAAAAAAAGACTTCAAATGCTTGAAGCAAAAAATATTAGAAGATTAAAACAGCCTGGGAAATGCAGGTCAGCAGAGGAGCACTGGGGACCCAGCAGTGAGGGGAGAAAACGTCTGGAGACTTACTTGTTCTAGAGAATTCCCAGAGTTCAGGCAGCCCCCCTCAGGGCTCTTCTGGTGTACAACCACATCCTTCTCTGTTCTGGCCCCACAGAGAGACGCTCATCAGCCAACCTTTTTGAAATCACAGACCGGGTGGAAATGGGGCAGATGGCTTCCATGTTCTTCAATAAAGGTAACCGTCACTTCAGGATGGTGCGTGGGACAGGGGCACATTCGACCTTTGCTGAGCTCCTGGCCTTGGTCATGGGGCTTCCGCGTTGAAGGATAGGGCAGATGGGTGGCAGCAGCAGAACACTGGGGGAGCTGTCTGCTCTCTTCCTGGGGTTCCCGCTGTCCCCTGGCCTGAAGTACAGGTCCTAGGTCACTTTCATTTGCTACACATTCCTGTATCCTGCCAGCCAGCAGAGGGCACTAGGAGCCCACACCAGTTTTACCCAGTGATCCAGCACTGGAGAGCTGAGGCAACATGCTCCTTCCGGGCTCAGCCTGTTCCTGGCTGGCATTTGCTGCAACCCGCAGGTATCCACCTGACTCCAGAATCTGCATCTGCCAATCCTTTTCTGCCTCTGTGGTAAATCTTTTTTTTTTTTTTTTAAATTTTTGAAAATGGGCCGTTTTCAGAGTTTAATATTTAGTGCCTACACCTAACCTGGGCCTCCTTCCTCGGGCGTGGAGCACAGCCTCTAAGCTATCTTAGAAGATACTTTTGCCCCTTTGTCAAAGCCTCCCCATTTGCCAAGTGGGGCTTCTTTCCAATCCTTCTGGTCTTGAGTGTGGCTGTGGAGAGAGAGGAGGATTGCAGAAATAAGAATCTTCGTGACTTGGGACCGAACCCCAAGCACACAGTTTGTCCTCAAAAGTGCAGATTGGTGACTGGTCCAGGATGGGCGCAGGCTAGCCAGCCTGGTAGGGAATTGGTTCATCAAAGTCGGCTTGTCTGGTTCAAGCCCACTTCTGTGCCTTTCCTCACCATCCACGAAGAGAGAGCACATGAGCGTGCCCCCTCCCCACCGTCCCAGGCAGCCACTCGGAGATCTCCAGACTCAGGCTTGAAAAGCAATTGTACTTAGTGGGCAAGCACGTTGTTCGTCAGTACGTTCCGTACCTGCCCCGATTTCTCTTTTTTATTTGTGTGTGTGCATGTGTATCTGAGTGTGCGTGCACATGTATGCATGTGTGGAAGGGCCAGAGGCTAACATGAGGGCTCCCTCCCTCTCTTTCCTCCTTAGATTTTAGACAGGGTCTCACACTGAACCTGTGAGCCTGGAGCTCACCTGTTCATCGAGGCTGACGGGCCAACGGGCTTAGCAAGCCTCCTGCCTCCTTATCCCCAGCGCTAGGGTTACAGGAGCATGTCTGGCTTTTATCTGGGGTTCTGGAGATCTGAACCCCAGACGCTCCTGCCCTGGTTTCTCTAAGGTTTCTACGCACTAGTGGTTTGTTTCGTCTTGTTTGCCCACGTCTCGTATAAAGTAGCACATGTATGGGAGCAGCCCCGGCTGCTGAAGAGCCAGCCTCCCCAGTACCTCCTGCAGGGCTTCTCAGGCTGGGCACCCTTCGTTGTGGCGCCTGTTCTGAGCATTGTAGGATGCTGAGGCAGCGTTTCTGGCCTCTTGGATGTGACCGTCAGAGCTCCTCAGACACTGACACATGTCCTCTGTGAGGGGTGGGCTGCAGACCTCCCCCCAGCTGTGTTTAGTAGCTCAGACCAGGTTGTTCTCATCACCTTTGGTGGAGCTGCACCCTCCACAAAAGGTTCCCCAGGGTTCCACACTCATGTCTTATAATTAGAAATGCCAGGCCCAGACATTAATGTCCTCTCAGGAAGTTCATTGATCCTCTGACTTTGTGTCTGGTAATGAAATTTTATTGATCAAGGAGGGCTGATGGCATTGTATAAACAGCCGGTACTGTAGCTTTCAGCAGGTGGCAGAGAGGGTCTAGGAGGAGGTGATGCCTTCTCACAGGGACCACCGGCATTAGAGAGGAAAGGCAGGCTGAGTGGGCTGTACCTGGAGCCTGGGGTCATGAATGACAGACAGCCCCGGGGGCCTCAGGCCATGTCAGGATCAATTCTAACATGTCAGGTAAGGGTATGACGCCTGTCATGTTTAAAACAGGTGCTGTGCCTATGCCCTTATGTTGTTGTTTTTTTTTTAATTGTGTTTTCCTGGCCATTTTGGTCAGGATTCTGAGGAGCAGAGTAACCTCACATAGCTCAGGACTGATATGTCCCAGGCTTTCCTCTGGGGACCTGTAGGCTGTCCTGAGCCACCAGGATTAGAAGAGAACTGTCACTTCGTTTCTCTTCCTGTCCTCAGAGAAGCCAGCCGCTTAAGACTGGTGACATCGAGAACTTGAACACTTAGTCTAAATGCAAGCGTGGAGCTGGGTGTCTGGGCCACGAGCCTTAGGTGCCAGCCCTGGCTGCCAGTGCCTGAGCTTCTCCGGGGCATCAGCCTGGATCTTTGGACCCAAATCCATTTCCTTTTTTTACATTTTTATGTATTTATTTTGTTGTGGGAGGGGGCTGTGTGTAGGGCACAGGACAACCTGCTGAGATTGGCTCTTCCTTCCCTTCCACCTTGTGCCCTCCAGGATCAAACTCAGATCCTCAGGTGTGGTGGCAAGCAAGCGCCCCCCACCAGTGTAGATTTGAGTTCTCACTCTCTGATCTCCAGGCCTCGCCGAGCTCTCTCAGGCACCAGTCCCAAACTGATGCATCTCCTGCCAGCCTCTCAGTGTAGCCAGCTAGAATAAGAAACAGGAATTCGGGGTCAGTTTTTTCTACCTTCTGTAGAAGGCAAATGGCCTGAAGAACTGAGGGCAGCGGAAGCAGCAGACTCAGCCGTCAGAAAAGAACGCGAACGCGTCTGTCTCTGGCTCCCTGACCTGTGGCTTTGTTACTTTCAGTGGGGGTCAACTTGTTCTATTTCTGCATCATTATTTACCTGTACGGAGACCTTGCCATCTACGCTGCAGCTGTGCCCTTGTCCCTCATGCAGGTGACCTGGTGAGTAGCCCCTCATTTTCCACACTGTTGCAAACCCATAGGCCTCCTCCACCAGCAGGGCAGAGGGTCTTCCGTGGAAGCCCTAAACAAACCCGCCGTCCCTCCTCCACACATCAGGGGCCAGCTGTGTCCTCTGTCCTCACAAGGCATGTTCTATATCACGCTGTCCCCTTTCCTGTCCATCAAGAAGGTGACTTGGATCCCTGGGCCTCCCAGTCATGACACTGCATGAACGAACAAGTGTGGCTTATCCTAAGAGGTGGTTTATGAAAAGTGCAAGCCTGCCCTCTCTTCCTAGCCTAGCAGGGTCTTGTGCTAAGCCCAAGTTTGTCAATTGCTCTCTTTAGCAGTGTGTCTGGAAACGACTCCTGTGGTGTGGACAGAGATACCAAATACAACGACACTGATCTGTGCTGGGGGCCCCTGCGCAGGGTGGATGCCTACCGGATCTATCTGGTGAGTGTCCTCTCCCGACCTGGAGCACACCAGGCCAGTGTGAGTGGCAGAAGTGTTTGAACCATCTTCCTTTTCTGTCTCAGCCCTTCCTACAGAGAGCAGTCCTGCACACTACCACACTCCTGCTCCAGAGTGAGGTCTTAGCCTCAGGCTCAAATCTGGCTTGGAATGGGCCTCTAGGTCCAGGCCAGCAGACTGCTGTGGACTAGCGCAGTTTGAGGGGTATCTGCAAGGTCTTGTGTTCCAGAGACTTTCCGGGTGTTGGCCTCACTCCAGGCCAGCAAGGTGCACACAAGCAGGTTCTGGGTCTCGTGAACAGAATAGACAAGATTGGCCCATCTTCCCAGACAGCCTCTCCAGACGGGTTGGGCTCAGCGCAGCCTTCTTCCTGTCTTCCCATGGATGAGGGAAGAGGATGAATTGCCTGCCTCACTCTTGATTGCTTTGTGCTGTGGCGTGGTGGGGGTGGAGCTGACTAATACTCCAGACAGGCTTCGGATAATAGGACGGCAAGGTTCCAGAGGCCATTTGTCTCTGCCTGCTTCAGAGACGGGCTGAGGAGCATTTCCCTCCTGCTTGTGCAGCGTCCCTTAGTCCTTTCTGCCCCCGCTTGGTTCTTCTCGGCTCTGGGCATGATCAGGTGTACTGGATGCCTCTCAGTCCTGGCTGTGGCGGCTTTACTGACGTGAAGCGGCAAGGAGAGAGCGGGGTCTTTCTGCCAGTAGCCTCGTGACTTGGGTCGTCCCAGCCCAGCTAAGGGCTCCATGGACCCTGTCAGCTGTGTTGCTGGGATCTGGACTTACTAATCTCGAGTACTACTGACTGGGTTTCATCTTTCTGACCAAGGAGGTTCCTGCAGGCAAGGGTTCAGGAGATGTGTCTTGTCGGCGTTTCTGTGGCTGTCACTCCATGGTCTGTTCCCCCTCCGAAGCATGCAGCCCTGGCTAGGGTTTTGTGTGCTAGTAGAATTTCATCCTTGATCCTCCCATTGAAAGTCCGGCAGGTATTTGATAGCAAGTTAAATCATCTGGTGTCCAGGTCCACCTCTGCAACCGTGGGAGTGGGCACAGGAACCCACCAGGCAGCCAGGCGCCAAGGCAGGAGAGGTCCCACCAAAGCTTTGTTAGCCTCTTAGCATCTCAGCATGCCATGACTAAGGCCCCTCCAAATCACTTCCTCCTCAGGTGTAGGGAACAGGAGGAGAATGAGGTCTGGGTGCTTCAGGGAGGAGTGACAATACTGGGTCCCCACCAGGGGAGGCCACCGCAGTCTGCAGACTCTGCTGGTATACCCCTACCCTGCAGCACAGCAGATACTGAACACAGGGAGTACTGGCCGCTGCCATTTGCTGGGTGAATTACTCAGAAGCTTTGTTATTGCTGTGTTAAATTGTTCCCTCAGTCTTCTCTGTAAGCCTTCCCCGTGATGGATGCCCTCCTGCCTGAGTCCCAGTAACTGACAGAACAGAAGGAATCCCTCAGGAAAGCAGACAGGCATTAATCCCTGCCTTCGGCTCCCAGATGTCACACTTAGAACTCAGGGAGCTAATTGTCCTGGTGTCTGTCAGCCCTCCAGCCTGAGAGGCCCAGCCTTCAGAGCAGGAAGGGGAATACTAGTGCCCCTGACCCCCGGAGCCTCTGAGTAGTAGGCACTGTCGTACCTGAGCCCCAGAACCTGCGTCTTGCCTGCCTTCTTCTACCCAGTTCAGAGGGCTGATGTCCGGGCATCATCTTGGAAGCTGCTTTTCAGCTTCGTGTGCGGTTCCCAAGGTCTGTGGTCCAGGAAAGAACACAGCCTCCTAACACCAGTGCTAGGGCTTGTATCTGTCTGTATGTTCCCTTCCCCCAAGGAGCTAGAAAAGAGATGGCAAAGGTGTTGGCATCCTTCCTCGGGCTTGAGTCCCCTGGCAGACGCTCAGGGCATCTTTCCCTCCCAACTAAAGAGCACTATAGACCCTAGCAAGCAGCCTCTTTGGATCTCAGAGGTAGGATCAACATCCTTTAACCTGGCCTCTATTCATCCAAGTTCAAGTGGCCCATCCCTTCCCAAGGCTCTAGCATGCCTCTCACCACCAGCTGGTCTGGTTTTGTGGCTCTTCAGGGTCCACCCACAACATTAGCGGGTCAGCAGGCCGGTAGGAGTGGGCTGAAAGAACCCTCCCACCCCACACGTCAATCATCCCAGGCAAATGGTGCCCTCTCCCGCCGGCCTGCATCTTTAGAGGGACTCCATAATGACCGTGTCTTCATTGCTATTCTGAAACAGTATGTTTTGTGGGATAAAGAAGCAGGCTTTTCTGTTGTGGCTCAATTTGCAGACAGTCCTCTAGAAAACCAGCTCAGGAAAGCCCCTGAGAAGCGCACAGAGAATGAGAATAGGTGGAATATTAACTACCTCTCTGAGACCAGCCTGTGGGTAGTATCTAATGACATCAAGAAGGTGGCTTTCTCCACCAGCAGCTTACCCGTTGCCTCCCAAAGCTCCTTCCCTTAAGACATGGGAAATTCCTCCTCCCTCCCTAGTGCCCGTGCTGGCCCCCAGCCACTTCCCATGGCTCCCAGTGCAGCTGATGAGCCAGTTTCTCCTTCTTCATCCCCCCCCCTATTAGCCTCAGAACTGGGTGCTGGGGGTGCTGAGGGTCCCCTGCATCACCCACTGCTTCGAGTACACTCTCAAGTCAACAGCGACCTGGGGACTGTCATTCGTGAGAGTTAACAGGCTCTGCTTCGCGTGACTGTAGGTCCTTGGTCCTGCTGCTCTGAAAGATAAAGTGGGAAAGTGTTAGGTGCCCTGACTCTCAAAAGTCGAAGTCTTGCCTCTGCACTGGTGCCTGTCCTAGCACTGGCTTTGGGAGGGACGAGAGTCATATTGTGTCAGGGACTAGGAAGACTGAGTGGTGAGGTTGAGAAGAGGGCTCAACAGTTAAGGTGATGACCCGAGTTAAGATATCTAGTGCTGCCGGGCGGTGGTGGCGCACGCCTTTAATCCCAGCACTCGGGAGGCAGAGGCAGGCGGATCTTTGTGAGTTCGAGACCAGCCTGGTCTACAAGAGCTAGTTCCAGCACAGGCTCCAAAGCCACAAAGAAACCCTGTCTCGAAAAACCAAAAAAAAAAAAAAAAAAAAAATATCTAGTGTCCATGTGAAAACCAGGCTCGGAGGCATGCGTATCTAACCCCAGTGCAAGGCCAGGATTGGATGGGAAGGGAAGCAAAAGGATCCCAGGGGCTCGTGGCCAGCTGGTCTAGCCAAAATTGTGAACTCCAAGTTCAGCAAGAGACCCTGCCTCAAAAAATAAGGTGGGGGTTGATACTGGAGACATATGACTGATGCAGGAGCATGTCTCTGGCACTCACATGCTCACATACAAGTAGGTGCACCCTCACACGCATACACCGAACATACCCAAGGAAAGAAAAACGTGCCGTTTTGATTCTGTGCCACAGTACCAAGGAGCTAGGGTCCCAGTGAAGCAATGGGAGTGTATGTGGCGGAGCTCCGCCCTAGGGCACTCTCCTCGGTTGCCTGCTGTGGCTCTGGTCTGCAGCTCCTGGTTCCTGCAGCATTTCCAGCCTGCTATTCTGCCTCTTGTCCTGGATCTCCAGCCAGCACCCATCCTCCCACAGGTCATCATGGGTCAGTGGAGGCTGCCCAAGAGCTGAAAGCTGGCAGCATCCACCACTTCAGGTGGGCAGATGCTGCAGGGTCACGGGCATCAACAGGCACCAGCCCAACAGAGCCTGAGCACAGATGGCAGAGCTGAGCTTAGCCTGTGGGAAGCCCAGCCACAAACTGGCCCTGTTGAGCATGGCGGGGTGGGGCTTGGGATAGGACAAGGTGACCCCAGTTTGCCCTCAGCGGGAGTTGTGAGATCCACCTCTGGGGCACAGTTGACTGGGAGGAGAGATGCAGCCGGTTCACAACTGGCAAGGCCCCTGCCTCTCTCTGGGTGGAGCTCATCTTCCCCAGACTCCATCCAGAGTCATCCTTGAAGAAGAGGTAGGAGCTCAGAGCAGTGCTGTTTGCCAGCCTCTTCCTAGAGAAGCAGGTCAGCCTGCCAGGTTACATCAGGGGTTCCTCCTGAGCCTTCTCACCCCCCCCCACTCCTTTTAATTGCTCCATGCTGTAGTGCAGCCTGTTGTGACATTTAAAACAGCAGTTAGTTCCTCTTTTCAACCCAAATGTTTCTTCCTAGAACGTTGAAGGCACAGACAGGCAAGGGCATTGTATCCCCTTCATGAGGGGTGAGACCCCATCACCAAGCTCTGAGAGCTTCTCTGTCGTAGTTCAGCTCACCTCGACTTGGTGAGGCTTCTTTGCCGTTGGCCTTCAGAGCCCTGTTTTGTTTTATAGCTGGGGGCTCTTGGTAGTCTCAGTTGTCTGTGAACTCATGTGTTACCAAATCATCCTCCTGCCTCCACCTCCCCAGTGCTGGGATCATGGAGTGCTCCGTCACACCTGACATTGGCATGGTGTGTTAGCAGTGGTTTCTGTGTGCGTGGTTTAGGCCTCCCAATCACACCAAGTTCATGCTGTCATCCCAGAGAATGGCTTCCTCAGGCTCCCCGGACGGAGGCAGACAGCCTGGCTCAGTAGGCTGTCCTCAGGAGAGAGTGCTCTGTTTGCAGGGCAGCCCTGACTATGCTGCATAGCTTGGGATACCAGCTGGCCAGCCCCACAGTATGACCTCTACCAGGGACTGGGCTGCACTGGTCTGACCCTCCTATTGATTTTGAGGTGTTCTCTCTTGTTGCCGCTCATTCCCAGGGAGCAAAGTGGACTCTTCCTAGCACCACAAGTAAGGTTGGAAGCGAGCCTCCTCCCAAGGACATCCCCTTCCTCTGCCAAAGTTACTCTGTACTTTGAACATCAGCCATGGTGCCCCGAGGCTGTCTAGCATCTGCTGATAAGTGGGTCACTGCTGCCATCGCTTGAATATTCATCCTTACCCGTTCTGGGGCAGGAGGTGGCCTAGAGGCCTTCAGGACCAGGAGCGTAAGTCTTGGGAGCAGCAGCAATGTCACAGGACCCGACTGCTCTCCAGGTCACCGTGCTGCGCCTCCAGGCTGTCACACGCTCAGACCATGCAAAGCTGCAGGAGAAAATAGGTGGGTGCTACCCCCCCAAGTCGTCTGTAGCACAGACCCTGGAGACAGGAAAAGGAAGGGGTTCTCACTTAGGATGAGGGGGTAAGAGCTATGTGAGGCCATCTACAGAGGATCCCAAAAGATTAGTCTCTACTAGAATCTGAGGGCCCAGAAAATCCAGCAACCTGGTGAGGGGTGTCTTTGGGAAGCATCCTTCATCCTGTCACACTCCCTCAAGTTAGGACTCACCCCAGCGTCAAACTGGAGCCAGTTGGGGCGATTCTGGGTGTCTGAGGTGGGAGGTGGGGGAGGCAGGCAGTGCTTATGGGTTCAGGGTATCCAGGTGATGTTTTATAAAGACAGGTCTCATGGGCACAGTGAGGGACGCCCATCTCCTCTCCTGCCTCCCAGCATGCTTTTAGGCAGGACCACCTTCAGCTCTGGAGGCCCTGCATACTTGGGTTTGTTCTGTTGGTCACCCACCCCACTCTCCCTCCTGAGAGGATGCTGGTCACAGCCCAGGTGGCCCCACAGGTGTGAGCAGAGCCATCATGACCTAATCCAGTCCTGTGACTCAGAGGGTGTGGCCCCCAGACCCAATTTATCCACACACATGCTGAACCCTCTCCTTTATTCCAGGAGTCAGGGACTTCGGGAAGGGAGAATTTCTTCCCTACTCCCTGGAAACTCAGGTGCCTGCTCTCAGGGCCTAATGTGGAGTGAATCTCAGCATCTGGCAGTGACCAAGCTCAGGTTGGAATGACAGCCGTGGAAGGATTAGCTTGTCTCTTTCCTTTACAAGGGAATCAATAGCACGGGAACAGGCCTGTGGCTTTCTTTTTTTTTTTTTTTTTTGAGACAGGGTTTCTCTGTGGCTTTGGAGCCTGCACTGAAACTAGCTCTTGTAGACCAGGCTGGTCTCGAACTCACAAAGATCCGCCTGCCTCTGCCTCCCGAGTGCTGGGATTAAAGGCGTGCGCCACCACTGCCCGGCGGCCTGTGGCTTTCTTTCTTGGAGAGCTATCCTTGCATCTCATACAGGAGTGGCCGTGTGTGTGTGTGTGTGTGTGTGTGTGTGTGTGTGTGTGTGTGTGTGTGTGTGTCTGTACTCTCCCCAACCCTTCTCCAAATGACATTCAGACTGCCTGTCACTTGCTCCAGCACTGGCTTGTTTTGTCAGCCTCTGTCCAGGAATCTCATGGACCCTGCCATGACACCGTCATTCTGCTGTGGTCACTCAGGTCTTTAGACCTTTCTGTTCCTGTTTGCTCACTGCCACGAGCCCACCCCTTCCTTCTGAGGACACCCGGGTGTCACCTCCCTGAACCACACTGTGGCAACTTCCCTCTCCCTCTCGCCCACATGGCCCTCTGGGTGTTGGGCCTGAGCTCCCTCCTCCTGCTCAGTGAGAAAGTTGTTTTTATTTTTAATGACACTCTCGGGGACATGGGTTCTGTCAGCCGGCATTAAGCCCACCATCCATCATGTCCTGTGTCTTGCTGCTCCCATGGCCAGTACCTGATGCACCAGCTTGGAGGACAATGTATAGTCCCTGTGCCACCTCAGTGAAGAGCCCTCTTCTGGGACTCAGGGTCCTGAGGCAGCAGGCAGGTCTTCTGCCTCAACTGCTTCCTCACCCCGCCCCTCATGCCTGCTCGTCAGGGTCCCTCAAGGTAAAAAGGGCCACCACTCAGACCCCCGGCCCCACATCTCCAGCGCTGTTAGAATGCCATGCCTCGCATGCCCCAGATCTGGCTCCTTTGTCCAGAAACTAGTGCAGCTTTGCAGATGGCATGTCCCCAAAGTGAGCCGCTTTCTTCTGGGGCACCTGGGGAGATAGTGGCTGGACTTACCTAGCGGCTGGCCCTTTCTTCTCTCTCCTCCCGAGTTCAGGAATGCTAACAGAGGCAGGCATACTGCTATCTTGCCCCTGCCCCCAGCATACTCTCATACTTTCACATATGTGAAAATGCAAACATATTTAAAAAAAAAAAAACCAAGCTGGGATCACCGTTACAGTTGTCCCCGCCTCACTGGAGGTGTGCCGCTGTTCCCAGTATGTCTACGGTGCTGTCCTACAGAAACTGAGACCAGCTGGGGTCACTGTTAGAGCTGTCCCCGCCTCACTGGAGGTGTGCCGCAATCCTGTTCCCCCCCGCACACACACACACACCCCGTGTGTCTACAGTGCTGTCCTATGGAAACTGAGCTCTTGAAAGTGGAACTTGAGGACCCATCTCTTGTGTAAGTAGAGGCACTGGGTATTTGTGTAGCTGGGTACAGAAATTCAATGCCTGGCTCAGGTAGCTGGAGAAGCAGGCAGATGCCAGATTGGGTGGTCTCCATAAGCAGCCCACCAAAGAGTAGTTTCAGGGACAGCCCCACCCATGGACCCCTGCGCTAGAGAGGCATCCCAGAGCCATGGCATATACCCACGCCCACACTCATGCCATCGCCAGTTTGGTTGGGGAGCTTCCAAGTAGGTCTCCATGGGGCGCGTTCATCCCTGCCGAGGACCTTCTGCCCTGTGCTTATTCCGGACTGTGTGTGTGCACACTGTGCACGCTCAGACCCCAAGCTGTGCACACGAGCCCCCCCCCTTGTTTGTGAGCATGGTGGGGTAAGAACGTGGCGTACCCTACGTCCCCGGCCACCAGGCTGATCTTCGCCTCTGCATCTGCATTCACAGGCACATGTGCGGGGTTTCCGGCCACAACTGCAGGAGCTGGGCCCTGGGCAGGCGCCCATAACTGGGCAGTCCAGGCCTCTCCCTGCTCTGTATGCCCTTCGCTTCCAGAATGCCCATGGCTGGGCACAGGGCTATTGGTTGGTTGGTTTAGGTTTGGGGCGTTTTGTTTTCTTGTTCGGTTTTAACTTGTTTTAGTTTCAGTTATGTGTGTCTGTTGGGGGTGAGGGCATGTGCTCACGTCAGGACCAGTGGTTGTGGATCCCAGAGGGCAGCGCTGGACGCCCTGGAGCTGGAGCCACAGCAGTTGTAAACTGCCCTGGTGGGTGCTGGGAGCTCAGCTCAGATCCTCTACAAGAACAGTACACATTCTTAACCACCAAGCCACCTCTCCAACCTGGTTTAGTTGTTTAAGAGGGTCTTGTGCTGTAGTCCAGGCTGGCTTTCAATTCACTATGTACCTAGGTTAGCTTTGGACACGTGATCTTCTTGCCCCCACCTCCCAAGTGTTGGTATAGCACGTACCGTGATACCCACCTTATATTCTTTAAGGAGATGTCCTGACTGTTGCCTTCAGGTGGGACTCCTGGTAACCCTGCTGGGTTTGGGTAGGCAGGACTGTTCCTCTGCGCGACGTTCACTCTCCGGGATGTTATTAGCAGAACCCTTCTAAATAGTGGCTATCTTAGTTATGGTTACTATGACTGCGATGGCACCATTCATGACGGGATGGATCATTCACTAGTTAAGAAAATGCCCTGCAGGCTTGCCCGTAGCTTATAAACATTTTCTCAATCGACATTTCCTCCTCTCAGATGACTCCTGTGTATGTCAAGTTGACATAAAGCCATTCGGCACAGTGGTCCTGGGGGCAGCAATAATTGCTTAATGAAATGAGGCATCACTCTAAATGAGTGTGTTCCTTCACGTAGCTGTGTCCCAGCCCTGGCTCTGCACACTGGCGCCAACGCAATCCACATGTGCACATAAGAACCGCTCTCCAGTGTACGCTGACCCTGCAAAGACAGAGCCCCAGAGGCTTTATAGGCAGCAGAACGCAGTGTGAGGCACAAGTGTGAAGGACTCGCTGCAGAGCTAAACAATTAGGTGCATACTAATGATGCCGTGTGATTAATGAGCATGAGCTCGGGAAGTCTTGTGGATGAGCTGAGAAGACGGAGGCACATCTTAATAAGCCTTCAGGCTCAGAGAAGTGCTGCCTAGGGTGTCGCCGAGCGGATGCTGTGGGAGTGTGGTCACAAGCCACCCAGGGTGTTTCAGTCAGCCTGTGGCAATAGCTTTCTCAGCATGGATCAAAAAATGGTTTCAGGAAGCCTTGACAGGACGGGTTGGCAGGGCTTGGAGGTGCTGACACTTTGTAGCCAAGTAGCTCTGCCACCACCCCCTCACCCCACTGTCCCGAAGAAGCTGTGCTCCCCCAGCTCCGGCATCAGGTGCACCCTCTAAGATGACTTCCCAGCTGCCCTTCCCCCCCGGGCCAGGAAGGAGGTCCTCCATGGTGCTTCTCAGTGTCTAAATCCTGGACTGCTGACCAAGATGCCCTTGGTCAAAAATATGCATGGGGGGGGGGGATGGGATGCAAGATGGCTCAGTAGATAAAGGTGTTTGCCATGAAAGTCCGGTGACCTGAGTTTAATCCCCAGAATTCACGTTAAGGTGGAGGGAGAACTGACTCCAGAGTTGTCCTCTGACCTTCACATACATGCTGTGGTGCACACGTGTGTATGCATGCACTGCACACACACACACACACACACACTTTTTTTTAAATTAGTGTGGGTGGACTGGGATTCCAGGCTAGCACAGCCCCGTAACAGAGCACTTGCCTAGCTTGCAGAAGGCCCTAAGTCAGGTCGTCAGACTGACCTGGTAGATGCCTAGGGCTCATGGGGGAAGCCTAGGACTCCATCGTTTACTTTGGTAACCTCTCCAGCACAAGGTTCCCCCGTCCCAGAAGAGACCTTTCTTTCCTGCTGTCATGGAGGGGGTGGGCGGTCAGGGGCTTCCAGAAAAAGGAAGTTGGCCAGACCATCCACAGGTTCCCCAGCCTACGGTCACTAGTGACACCCTGAAATGTCACTAATGGTGCTCCCATGCCCACGGGGGCTGCTATGTTACCTGAGAGCAGCAAGTGCTGCTTTCCCCGTCCCTACCAGATGGTCCCCTGAGCTTCCTTCAGACTTGCTGCTTGGGGACCGCAGATCCCATGGCTTGCCCTCGTCACTCTGACATAGTCTGCCTTTTCTTTGGAGTTTCTGGTTCTTAGGACCCGTCAGAACCCAAGGCCACCTTCAGCACAGCCCCCTGCTGGTTCCCCAGCCCACAGTGGTTGGGGACCAAGGACATGGCCAGCTCTCTTGTGTGATGCCATGTGGCAGTCCTGTTTGCCTTTCCCTGACACCCAAAATCAACAAGTCTGAGCTGGGGACTTGTAGTTAAAAGTGAGGGCTGGTGACCCAAATTCTGTTGGCGCTCAAGAAGTTCTGGGCTTTGTCACCGTGGCCCTGAAGAAACAGAGCATAGGACTTCCACATCCCTGCCAGCCTTCGCCAGACCCATCCTCCCTAGTTTTAGTTCTTCCCTGTGATAAAACACCTTTAATCCCAGCATCCGAGAGGCAGAGGCAGGAGGATGTCTGTGAAGCCAACCTGGTCTACAGAGTGAGTTCCAGGACAGCCAGAGCTGTGTACAGAGTATGTCTCAAAAAACCAAAACCAAACAAAACTTTAGAAAGCAATTTAGCGGGGGAAAGGGTTTATTCAATTTACAGTTTCAGATTACAGTCCCTTATCGCAGGGAGGTCAAGGCAGGGACTTGAAGCAGCTGGTCACGTCCACTAAGAGCAGAGAGGGGATGAATGCATGTGTGCCCATCAGTGTTGGGCTCACTTTCCTTACTGTCACAGTCCAGAACCCCTGCCTAGGGAATGGTGCCGCCCACAGTAGGGCAGGTCTTTCCACAGCAACGTGATGAAGACAGCCCTTCACAGACATGCCCACAAGCCAAACTAGTCTAGGCAATCCCTCGCTGCAATCTTAGGCTAATTCTAGAGTGGATGAAGTTGACCATTTAAATTTACCATCATATCACCAATGTGTCCTCCTCTCACCATGGGACTTTCTACAGAGCCTATGCTAGGCAAGTGTATGTTGTATATTCTTCTTTTTTTATTTTTGTTTTATGTACGCTGGTGTTTTGCTTGCATGTATGTCTGTGTGAGGGTGTCAGATCTTGAAGTTACGGTTGTGAACTGTCTGCCAAGTGAGTGCTGGGAATTGAACCCAGGTCCTCTGGAAGAGCAGTCAGTGCTGCTGAGCCATCTCTCCAGCTCCATAGGTTGTATATTCTTGCCCTGCCTTCTAGTAGGCTCCTGAGCCTGGGACAGTTTTCCCTCCTCTGTCTGTCTGGAACAAGTGGCTAGCCCTGTTGTTCTCCCTGTCTCTTTCTTAGCAGAAATGATTAAAGCCCACTGTAACCTCATTTGAGCCAGGCATCTTTGCACACACCTGTAATCCTAGCATAGAGAGAGGCAGGTGGGTTCTCTGTGAGTTCCAGGCCAGCCTGGTTTGTATAGCTAGAGAGACCCTGTTTCTAAATAAAAAAAATTAAACTAAATTGAAACTGAAAAAAAAACTTATTAAAACTGAGGGGAGTCCCACCCAAGGTTTCAAGTACAAACTAGGTGGGTGCATTTGATGGTTCCTTGCTTAAAACCCTTGGAAGCACCTCCGTGAGGTGGGATCTGAAGCCTTCCACTTGGCACACTCTCTGTCTTGCCTCTTAGAGTCCCTCCCTTCCATCACTGTCTACCCTCCTGATCAGCATCTTCCAAGGATGCTCACGCTCTAAGCCCTTGTCATGCACTGGCTTCACTCCCCGGTCTCAGGATCCTCCTATCCTGCATGAGCTCAGGGATTCTTAGGGTCTGCTGATTTCTCAGGGCCAATTACTGCTGGTTAGCCACTGCCCTAACCCGATGAATCCAACCCCATAGATACAGCAGGCTCCTCTTGTCCCCAAAGGACAGCATCCGCTGGTCCTCACCACCAGGACAGGCCAGAGCATCTTTGGGGGACTACATTGGATGGGAGCAATGAAAAGCCATCCACATGCTTAGAAGTTGCAGGCCCCTGCTCCCCACTCCTGCTCCCCTGCCAGCTCCTCTTTGCGCCTGACCTGCGCACAGGGAGTGACCAGAGCAGGGCTGCCGCCACAGTCAGGCCTGTTCCTGCAGGCAGCGTTCTTAGCTCTCCACTGCCACAGCTCGTTGTGCATGTATACACATGCCCGTTTGTGTACACGCAGGCGTGCATGCATGCACACTATCCCACCTCCCCGCCCCACGTGACCTCTCAGCTGGGCCTGGTGTTGCTGGTTCCCACCTCACTCCATCTCGCTTGTGAGGAGACAACCATCCATTATAAACCCTGATGGCTCATAGTCATTATGCGAATGACTGTGTGGGTTTTCCACAATATTTATCTTTTCCCCCAAACCACAAAGGTTGTAGCTCTGGCATCAGATTCCTGGAACTCTGCCCATCGCTGGGTGCCATCTGGCTTGTCAGCTGAAAAAAGACCACACAAGCATGCAGGCCTGGACTCAAATGACAGGGCCAGAGAAACAATGTCTGTGCCAGGCTAAGGCCAGCCCACCTGCCCAACCTCCTCCCCTAAGGGAGGAAGGGACGGGAAGAGAAGAGTGGAAGATGTGGCCTTTTGTCTAGGCACAGTCACAGGCAGCTGAGTGCGCTAAGCAGGAAATAGGCTTTGGATACAGGTAACCCCAGCTCTAATCCCAGCTACAGCTAACTAATTGAGATTTTGGACAAAGCTTTTAATCCCTCTCAACACCTGTCTTCTGAAGTGGAACCAGGAGCCAGGATTAGAAAGCGGTCCCACCTGGGAGGCAGTCCAAAGAGCTGGTTCCCCTGCCAGCTCTCAGCATCTTTTCTCCTGGCCCCAAGGCCAAGCCTCTCTAGATGATCCAGTCTCACAAATCCCAGAGAGCTCCAGAAGGCTCTGGGCCAACAGCATCCCTCGGAATGCAGCCCCAGAGCCACCGCCCATTGGCAGGCGCCCTAGCCACTGGGGACGACGATGCCTGGACCAAGTGCTGGGCTTGAGGAACTGATGATACGACAGGGTCTGTGGCTTGTGTTCTGGGCAGACGTGGGCCCATTTGACAGGGGATGGCATGTGGAACTTCCAGACCATCGGTGTGGTGTTGCAGGAGCCCCACTGTCCTCCCAGGCTGGTTAGGGTGACTTTCTTCCTCATTTAAAGTTGTCTTCCTAAAGGGAAGCAGGGTGAGGGGGCTCAGTCGGCACAGATACGTGCTGCACAAGTCTGCAGTCTGAGCTTAGTCCCCAGAACCCACATAAAGGTGGAAGGAGAGAACCAATTCCATGGTTTTAGCCTCTGACCTCTACACACATGCGCCACCATAGTAAATAAATAATTTTTGATGGGAAGCAGAGGGCTGGAGAGATGTATTAGCAGTTAAGAGCCCACACCACAGCTGGGCAGTAGTGGCGCACACCTTTAATCCCAGCACTTGGGAGGCAGAAACAGGCGGATCTCTCAGTTTGAGGTCAGCCTGGTCTACAGAGTGAGTTCTAGGGTGGCCAGGGCTACACAGAGAAACCCTGTCTCAAAAACAAACAAACAAACAAACAAAAAAACCACAGAGAAAAGAGCCACAGAAGAATTCACACTGCTCTTGCAGAGGATCTGAGTTTGGTTCCCAGCATTCATAGCTGGTGGCTCACGACCGCCTGTAACTCCAGATCCAGGGGGAGCAGATACCTCAGACCTCCATGTGCACATACCCACACACAAATAATAAAAGCA
>JAQHUG010000183.1:279721-315067 GCA_028555095.1 Dicrostonyx torquatus
GGTTGTGAAGTCTCTAGAGTAACATTACCAGATAAGACTAGTTATGGGGGGGTTGTGAAGTCTCTGGAATAACATCAACAGATAAGACTAGTTATGGGGGGTGGGTTGTGCAGCCGTATCACCCACAGCCACACCTTTATAGGCCATCCTGAAATTTCTAGAAAAGCCTGACATAGGATGCAGCCCCTGGAAGACCGACCAGGTCAGTAGTCGATGCTGGAGAGGTGGAAGGCACATAGACACACACTTACACAGTCACTGTCATGGCTTGGCAACCTGCTGCTTGGAGCAGCCTTGGGTTTTCTGCAGTAAGGGCGTGGGGAGGAAGCTCAGCCAGAGTTGTCCAGGTGGCCACCCTGAACAAGCAGCCGGCACCTGTTCACAGCTCTTAGGACAGAAAAGAGTAGCCAGCACCTGAGGCGAAACCCAGCCATGAAGTGCTGGCATCTACCTCAACAGCAAGCCTCCTCCCGCCTTTTTGCCCACTCGCAAGACCCAAGGCCAATGTCTCGCAACAGACAGCTGTAGGATTTCTCCACTGGCGTCTTTCCAGGTTCATACTGGCTGTGGCCAAGGCCTGGACCAGGGCCAGGTCACAGGTGGCATCCCAAACGGTGATGGCAAAACACAATTTAAATATTGCTTTGCAACAGCAGCTACTCTCCCTTGGCCCTCATCCAGTGCCCCCCCCCCCCCCCCCCCCCCCCCCCGCACACACACAGTGGCCCAGCTGCCTGCTCCCAGCTCCGGAATAGCCCACTACCAGCTCCTGAGCAGCAGTGCTGTGCTGTGCTGAGGTTGAGGCCCTCACTAGCGCACGAGGCGCCACCTCTGGTCAGCTGGCGGGTTCCCCCACCCTGTGCCTCAGTATACTTCCTGAAGCTTCCCACACCTCTGGGGTGACTCCTGGGATCATGTGCCGAGGCTGAGAGAGGAGCTAGGCTGCTGCTTCCCTTTGACTGGCCAGGGCTGGAAAGATTTGTGATGCCCTGGAGCAGGAGGCGGGTGGAATCGAGCGGCTGGGTGGAGCTGAAACAAATCATCTTCTTTATTGGCAGTTTTCACAGTCGTGTTCCGAGCTCCCTCCTCCCCTCCTGCCCCCCTCCCTGCACCACCACGTCAGGCAGCTCTGATTAAAAGTAATAAATGAGTCGAGCCCACTCCCAGGTGTCGTCATGGGAAGAGACATTGGCCTGACTTCTTGTGGGTCCTGCAGAAAATCTCTCCCAAGAACCAAGGAGTGCACCGGTGTCCTAAGGGGGATAATACTGGTGCCCCCAGCTGCGTACTGAGGAAGAGACCCTGAATCTCTGGTGGAGCTCCCAGATGGGACATGTCAGCCCCTTCTATAGCCCCTACCACTTACAAAGAAGTGTTGTGTGCCCTGTGGACTTGTCCCCGACTACAGGATGTGTCAGATCTGTTCTGAATAGAGACAACAGGGATATATAAATTCAAAATGGAGACAGAGGCAGGGGTCTCTGTGTGTGTTGAGTAGTCACCAGTGGCAATTCTGGGTGATGTCAGTGGCAGATATCAGTAGCCAGAGAGATCTAGAAATGCCATCTTCCATGGTAAGATGCTTGCCAGGAGCCCATGGCCATTGGTTGTGCTGTAGTGAGTCCTCTGCTTGGAGATCTTCAGGGACTCGGGTTCTAGAAGCCAGGCTGGTGAGCAGTCCACGGGTGGAGGGCCTGAGAGGCTGCCGGGTAGAGCCAAGCTACCTCTAGCCCTGATTGCTCTGAGAAGATAAGGTCATAGATGCCCTTCCTCGGCAACTTTCCTGCCCCCAACTGACACCAAGCCCAGAACAGAGCCACATGGCATTTGCTGCCACCCTTGGGACCAGTCCTGAGACCCACCTATCTCCAGCAAGGCTCTCTGGTTCCCTTTCTTCCCTGGAGTGACTCCTCACTACTTCCCACCTGCTGAAGACCTGGTCACCCAGCCCTACACATGGCTCCCAGCATTCCTGCCCTCTGACCCACACAAAGCCGGGGACCTCTGCTGAAGAGGATGTCTCCCCCCAAATGTGCTGTGCCTTTCGTCCCTGGGCTCCCCCACACCCCACACCTGGCTCCACAGGCACAGAACCTTAAAACCAAAGAAGATAGAAGGGATAAATGCTGGCCAAGTCTGCCCCTGACAGGAAACTGACAGAGTCCCTGGGAGAGTCCTTGAAGGACGAGGGGAGAGCTGGTAGCTCCTTACCAGGCTGAACCGTCCTGCTGTCAGGCCAGTTTCTCCTTTCTCTGGATCATGCCCAGGCCCCTGCTTCCAGGAAGAGGAGGGAGAACCGAACGTGGGTACCTAGAACCCTCACAAGCTCGGCCGCTCCTGCACAGCTGTGGGGGTTTTCTCGGTTCCTTGCCCTGGGCTCCAGACCTTAAGGGCACAGCCCTGCAGAGCAGAGACTAAGGGGTGAGGCGGCTCATCCTCACTGAGTAACCCCGCCTTGTCTTGCAGCTTTCGCCATCATGATCGTGCTGGCCCTGGTGCGCATCGGGAACAGGCAAGGAGAGGGGCACCCACCCCTGGCCAACTTCTTGGGGGTTCGGAACTTGTTTGGGGTGTGTGTCTACTCCTTCATGTGCCAGCACTCCCTGCCGTCCCTCATCACCCCCATCTCCTCCAAGCGCCACATCACGCGCCTGGTGTTCCTGGACTATGCGCTGATCCTGGCCTTCTATGGACTCCTCTCCTTCACGGCCATCTTCTGCTTCCGCGGCGACAGCCTCATGGACATGTACACCCTCAATTTTGCAAGGTGCGACGTTGTGGGCCTGACTGCCGTCCGGTTCTTCCTGGGCCTCTTCCCTGTGTTCACCATCAGCACCAACTTCCCTATCATCGCGGTGACCCTGCGTAACAACTGGAAGACACTCTTTCACCGTGAGGGTGGCACGTACCCGTGGGTGGTGGACCGTGTGGTGTTTCCCACCATCACGCTGGTGCCTCCCATTCTGGTAGCCTTCTGCACCCATGACCTGGAGTCCCTGGTGGGCATTACAGGAGCCTACGCCGGCACTGGCATTCAGTATGTCATCCCCGCCTTCCTGGTGTACCTCTGCCGCAAGGACACCCAACTGTCCTTCGGCTACGGAACTGTCAACAAGCATAGGTCCCCGTTTCGCCACACCTTCTGGGTGGCCTTTGTGCTACTGTGGGCTTTCTCCTGCTTCTTCTTTGTCACAGCCAACATTGTCCTCAATGAGACCCAGCTCTGATAGCAGGACGTGTCTGACGACAGGAGGCAGAGCCAGCCTAGTCCCGGCTTCCTCGCCTCGTCAGGATTTAGCTGCCAACCAGGTCTCCGTGAGCATGCTAGCCTGGGGCTCTTGGAGAAGGCCTTCTACATCTCCAGCTGGTGTCGTCTCCTGACCCAGCCCTCGCCCTGCAGGACAGCCCACCAGACTGGGATGGACCCATGTTCATGTTCAGGTCACACATGTTCCTCCACTCCTGCCCCTGGAGGCTGACTCCCTCCTCCGTGCTGTGGGGGAGACAGTGCTGGCACTGCTGCTATTTATACTAGACCCCGGACCCCCTCCTGCATCCGTGGCCATCCACTAGCAGCTGCTGCCTCTTCAAAGGCGAGGCCCAGGTCCTGGCTCTCCAAGCCTGGCCTGCTTGTGATGGGCAGGGTTCATTTCCTGACAGTCCTGAAAGTTGCTAAGCGTTCCTCCTGTGGGAGGCCTGGCCAGCTCTGGTGACAAGGACAGGAAGTGCTAATTGGCACCAGGGTCCCCAGACAAGAGCTGTGAGAGCTTTTGCTGTGGGTGCCAGCTCTGGTGTGGCAGACAGATGAAGCGTCCCTTCCATGCGGTGTAAAACCCTTTGCTTTGGATCCCTGAGGGACCCTCTCTCTGTTCCACGGGCTTCTCCTTCGAAGCCCAGGGACCTCCTGAAGTGCGAGGCACCATGTGAGAGGCTGCCCTCCCCACCCACATCATAGTGGCTAAATGTCCTGGACTTACGGCAGGGAAAGAGCAGAGTGCCCCTCTGTGAAAGGTCAAGCCTGTGTTCTACAGCCCAGCTTGCTCCATGCTGCATTGCAACACTAAGGTGGAGCCTGGTCATGGGTGCTCAGTGGCCAGACCCTCCAGGTCACTGGCTGTCATGGAACTGGAGGAGGTGACGGAGGCCAGGTCCCCAGCCACTTCCTAGCCAGTCACGCATGCACCCACTAGGCCCAATGCCTTGGAATGAGGAGTGATTTAATGAACTGCATTTTCGATGTGCCTTCTGCTTCGGGCACCAGGGATCCCTCCTGACCCTGACTTGCCCCAACCCTGGGCCCAGTCCTGCCTGTCCTAGACAGACCTGCCTCTGGGTTGAAAGGTCTCAGACCACTGCCCCTCCCTCTGGATTTCAGTGCCTTGCTCCACCCTCATGAGGGAACTTGCGCCAGCTCCCCCCTTCCCTTCCACATCTTGCCATATTTAGCGCTTGAGCTCAGCTGTGCTGTTGGATGTCCCAGGACCCAGGGCTCTGTGCAGAACCTGCAAGGAATGGGGGACCTCCTGGCAGCACCTGCTACCTCTGGCCCCGGCATCCCTGCCTCTAACTCTCTCTAGGTCCCCGTGGCCCTGTCCACAGCTTTCTCACCGCGGACCCACGTCAGTTTCTTAAGCATCATCATTGCCCATCCACATGAAAAACAGACATCCCTTCAGCCACCTGCCATTGCAGCGTCTTCCTAGGAAACCCTGCCCCAGGGTGAGCCAAGTGGGGAGAGTGGTACAGAAGCAGGGCCAGGGTGAAGGGGGACTGCACACCCTCCTGTGCTCAGACTGCTTGATGAGAACACAATTAAAACATCTGTACTCACCCTTCTCCCTCTTGCTTAAGGACAAAGCAAATGAAATCATCTTTCCTGCAACACGCACACCTCATCCCGCCCCCAGGCTCCAAACCAAATTTTGGTGGAAAATTTACTAGCATCATAAAGCCCAGGTTGATTTATGTGGCAATCTGGAGCCACACACAGCAGTGGGGTGGCTGCTATGTTCCCCTCCACCTCCAAGTTAAGTTAGGGAAGCCCCAGCCGAGGAGGGTGGAGGGACCCAGCAACCACTGCCCATCTGGGTTCTCTGCTCTTCCATCTCCACCTATTGTCTGGTCGGCTAGAAGTCCCACGAGGTCACCTTCTTTACCCCACCAGGCCTCTGTCACTGGCAGAGAACATTTGGGCACAAAGAGGATGCGAAGGGCTTACCATTCCTGGGTGTGGGTGTCACCTGTTCCCCCACAGGCATCAAGCACTTTCAGTGTTTTTTGTATCCCCTGGGTAAGGTGATAGGCCAGGCCATGGTGTCTGTTTGCTAAGAGGCCCTGAGGTTAGTGGCCAGGAGGACAGCAGAGGAGCCCAGCCTGGCCCCACATCCGAGTCTCCCTGGAGGAAGTCTGAACTCAGCAGCCGTCACTGCCATCTCTGCATCGCTCCCGACCAGTCCCAGGGGCAGGCCAGGTCAAGGTAGGAGTGAGTGAGCATTCTCCACCAAAGCACCAGGCCTAGCTGAGCATTGGAACACAGTGCCAGGAGCTCTGGCTGCGCCTCACCTGAGGCTGGTAGCTGGGCCAGATGGGAGGTGGCAGGCAGTGAGGCACTGCTGAGGGACAGAAAGTGGCAGTGGGCACCAGGCCAGACCCAAGGCCCACACAGCTGTCCTCTCCACATGGGACCAAGAGCAGCCTCAGCAACAGGCAGTGCTTGCCTCGGGGACCCGAAGAGAAGTAGCCAGTGGTTCCAGACCCAGGGGCAGAAGAAAGCTAAGCCTTGCATACCGACTGTTGCCAGGGGCCCCTGAGAGACTGGCTCTCAATAGCCAGGCTGCAGGCAAGCCCTGTCAACCTTCCTCCCAGGGGCATGCTGCATGCCTGGCGCAGTGTTGGGTCCATTGTGGGGACCGAACTGCCAGACCCTGTGGCCCCTGAGCAGTAAGCATCTGTAACCGTCCTTCTAGGTACCTTCCGGTCATAGGTCATGGGAATGAAAGGACTGAACTTAGCCCAGCACCAAGGTCCTTAATAAAGCTGCTACCACCGACAGTTGTCTCCTTAGTCATTCGCCAGCTGCTACTCTAGTGCTAACCCAGGACCGAGAGGACTCTTTTGAGGCTACCAGATACTGCCTAGCTTTATCACCTCCTGCCAGGATGGTTGTCCTGTAGCCTCTGCCAGTTACACTTCAGAACCAGGGTACTGACCCAGAGTCCAAATCTAGGAGGGTTTGTGGAAGAGAAGAATTGGCTGTAGTTCCCTAGTCTTCTAGGAACCTTGAGGGCGGCCCTCCACTTGTAAAGAGCAAGGTAAGTCAAACAGAGGGACATGGCTGGGAGTGTCATGTCTCTCCCCACCCCACCCCCCTCTTGAGCACCGGCTCTCTGGAAAACGTTTGCCGATGTGCCTATGAGCTTTGGGCTCAAAGCAAATGAGGGAAGCAGCTCGGGCAGCCACAGGAGGGAACTGGGTCAGACTGTAAGCACGTCCCGCTGTGAGACAAGTGGCAGGGCCTTGCTTCTGCATGTTGCATCAAAAGGGAAAAACAGCATTGAAGGTGGGGGTTGTTAGGGCATCGTGTTAGCCTGTTAGCCGCTTTCTCTTCTATGAGCTCATATTTCTCCTCCCCCCCTCGGGCTTTCTACCTCCTCTTAGAGGCACGAGAGAGCCAGGGACACTTCCACCAGGAGCAAGAAGCTGAGACATCTATCCTTACACCCTCTTGCCCCTCTGTGCGTTCCTAGAAAAGAAGCAGGTTGCTGGCGCCTGGGCCAGCAAGCAGGAGCAGCCCTCCTTGGAGCCACCAGCAGGCTCAGTTCCACATTTGACTCTTAATTATCTTTCCAGCTCTTGCTTATTAATGATCTTGGGCAGCGAGCAGAGCAGCCTCGACCTCCTGCCTCCTCCCAGACTCACCTGGCGCGACCTTCTCCCACAGCTGCACATAGACCCTGACTCAGGAGGTTAGAAAAACGAGGACCCAGGCCAGAAACTGAAGGCTGTCAGCCCTGCCACTACTGTGGGGGGTGGGGGGTGGGGTCCAGTGTCAAGCTCCCTTCCCAGGAGCAGTGTTGTCCTCACCTAGACTCACCATCTCCACCTGTTGATGTGTCCTGGTTTCACCTTGTAAGCAACCATAAGGCAGTAAGTGATTACGACCATAATAAAGGGGGTTATCCCTTCTTAGGGTGATCAGGCCATTACAGAAATGTATCTGACCTTGCCATTTTCCCTTTAAAAAAAAAAAAAAAAAAAAAACTAAAAAGGCACAGTTATCGTGGCCCCCCAGCCAAGCATTGTCGTTGGAGGCTGAAGAGGTGGCATGAGCAACTGTGGCCTAGGACACTGGGCTCCAGGGGGTGCTGTACCAGCACTCCCCTCCCCTAACTTTGCCTCCCTCTCTGTCACATGGAAGCAATATCTGCCCCACCTATAGAGGACAGCATGACCCCAGCTTTCCACCGTAGCAGTACAAAAGGATCTGCCTGGACCAGCAATGCTTCCCACGTTTGGCGTGGTTACTGATGCTCACTCACTTCACAGTCGTCGGAGAATAGATGTTGACGGGGAAATTTGAAAGGCTGCGAAAGCCGTCCTTGCAGAGGTCCCCAGAACTGGTGATATGTGACAGTGTCAGGTCGTCTGCTGAGAGCCCCAGAGGGAGCACGGGGTGCTGGACAGATGGGCAGATTGTCCCACCTGAAAAGTTTTGGTACAGTGAGGCTGAACCATGCCTGACCCAGAATGGTACCTATGCCCACCTTCCAGAGACCATGGGCTAGGCCCCAGGCAAGCTTGGCAGACTCCCCCAAACAGACCTTCTGTGGCCTCTACCTCTGTGACACTGTCAGGTTCCCAGGGAGGTCTCCTAGCCTGTCCAGACAGCCGCTCTCCCTGCCAGCAAGAGCCTCCCTTTTCAGGGAGACCAAGTGATGAACTCAATCCATCACCCCCAGAGCCCCCATACTGAGCAGAATTGTCTCAGAATAGGTGGAACTGGCCCTGAATACCAAATGGCTTCTGCTGCCAGGTGCCTCCCCCTCCCCCAGCCTCACCTATTCCTACCTCGCTCTAGGACACCCCTGAAGCTAAGGCTTTCCCTTAGCTTAGATGGAGCGTGCTATAAGCAGATGTCCAGCCCAGAACACACCCGAGGCTGTACTGGGCACCCTCCGGGATGTAGAATGAGGCAGCCTGGACAAAGTGGGCTGTAAAACATCTCTTTAATGCTCCAATGGGAAGAAATTCCAGCCTCCTGGAGCAAGGGGTGGGATGGCCCCACCCCCTTCTCCGGTTCCATTTTCTGTGTCCCCCCAACCCAAAGCCACAGCAGTTCACAACTAGGAACTGGCTGGCACCAGGATAGGGACCCATTTACTCCCTGTGACTGCAAGGTTGTGTGATGAGCAAGATCCCAGCCCACATCAGGACCTGAGCCTGTTACGATCACAAGCTGGCCATGGCAGACATCGCCTTCACTGGGGTCCAGTGGCCAGGATTTCAAAGTAGAAGCCAGAGAAGCCCACACTTGCCTGCCCACCAAACATGGCCAAGCCCAGCCACAAAATCCAATCCAGCAGGAACCAGGCCAGTGGGCACCTCACACTTCTGATTCCAGGCTGGAGATTCGCCTCCAGGTGCAGGACCTCGGAAAACTCTGTGTCCCACAAGCGTCCCTTCTGACCTCTTCCAGCACCCCACTGTCCCTGTAGCCTGTCCCTAGCCCCAGGGTCCTGCCTCTGTGTAATGGAGGCTCCCAGGTGCCAACGAGCCAGGGACTGTGACTGGCACAGGGTAGAGGATGACGGCAGACAGCCCCACAACAGAATGGCAAGTGGGTATGGGTGTGCAGACAGACGTGCTGTCTGGGCTGCCAGGTGGCCACCCCTGCCGGTACGCTCTCCACACAGGTCTCCCGGTAGGACGGCAGCCTCATCGACTGAGCCTGAACCAAGTGCCTGCAGGATGGCTGGTTCTGGGGACAGGGGCAGGCACAGGCGTGACCGGTGCACCTGGCAGGCAGCGAGCTGGATCGAGTGAAGGCTTCTGCTACCGAGCTGGGTAGGGAAGCATGGCGAGGACGCGGGCCCCGGGCCCAGGCCGCACGCAACAGAGCCTCCCGCTGAGCCAGCTGTTCCGGCCCAAGCAGGGGCAGGTCGTCGGGTTCCGGGGGCTCCGGGAAGAGCGGGAGGAAGGGGCGCCCGGATCTCTCAGCTCGGGGGAAGGAGCTGTAGTGGCAGTGTGCGGGCAACAGGGGGCGCTCCGGGAACGCGCGCCGCTCGGAGGCCGAGAGGTGCCGGCCCGGGTGCCCGACCCGCACCGGCCACGGCGAATCCCAAGCGTGCCTGCAGGGTGCTCGGGACACTGGAGGCAGAGGCGGCCCGCACGTCGCGGGGCAACCCGGGTGCTGTGGGGCCCTGCGTACTAGCGGTGTGTGGCCCCCACCGGGAGGCCCCCAGCCACTGGGACTCCGTTGTCCCGGAGGACCCGGGGTGGATGACCGCGGGCCCGAGCTGGTGGGAGCAGGTGCTCGGCGGTTGCTGCCCCAGTTTTCTATGGTGCGGGTGGCGCGGTCCAGGGAGCTGCTCATATCCGCGGTGTTCACCATGTCTCGAGCCGCCTGCAACATCTTCAACACACTGGCCTGGGCTGAGCCTGCTGTGAGGTCCGGGCTGGGCGGCCGTGCAGGGCTGGGGAGGTTCTGTACCCCGTTGAAGCAGCTGTAGATGCCCTAGGCAATACGGGAGAAACAGGCTTCTGAACCTTCTTAGGGACCAGCCACCACTGTCCCCCACCATGTTCTCAGCAACATCTTTCAAACCCCCTACTGTGTGCTCCCTGTGTGTCAGGCAATGTGCTATTCGGCAGATGAATGAAGACTCAGGTTTATTCGTTCTCTCTACACTTTCTAGCAAGTGGCACGGAGGTCTCAAAGCCCCACCTTGCTGGCAAACCACGCCTCTTCCCATGATCTCAGTTTTACATCTGTAAATGGGTCCGCAGCCAGCTGTGTTGCTGTCCCTAACATTGAGACCTGTGTAGGAAGAGGCAGGCACCTACCCTGCTGAAAGCCAGCAAGAAGTCCAGCTGGGGTGAGCTGGGCACTGAGTGGCGAAGTTTCCAGTAGACGAGGTGCTCCCAGGCAAAGACCAGCAGGGCCAGCCCCATGGCCACTAACAGCATGTAGAAGACGCCCGCCATGTTGTCGATGTCCAGCTTGCTGCTCATCACCTCATTCTTCTCGTTCTGGCAAATCCCTGAGAGCCACACGGTCTCCAGCTTCTGCGTCTCTCCTGGCAGAGGGTACATACAAGACTCAGGACCGCCACAAGCCCCACCAACCCTCTCCCTGAGCCCGGATAGAGGACTGTTCTACATCCCTGTTTCCTAGTGGGGACCAGTGCAGCAGAGGCGGGACAGGGGCAGCCGGTAAAGCAAGAAGAAAAAGCAGAGGGAAGCTAGTTGCAGAATTAATGCCAGTCTTGTGCCCTTGACCCGCCCACTCCCATCTGCCCCATAAAATGTTATTTTGTTGTTGTTTTGTTTTGTTATGTTATGAGACAGGGTTTCACGTAGCTCAGGCAGGCTCTGAACTTGATAGTAGGCAAGGAAGATCTTGAACTGCTGATCCTCCTGCCTCTACCTCCCAAGTGCTGGGATTGCAGGCTGACACCACCATGCCTGCCAGTAAAGGCTTGCCAGTTGGTTAAATTTTAGCATTCATTTATATGGTGATATGCTCTCTACCACTGACATGGCAAGCTTGAGCTGAGCCCCTGGGCAACCACAACCACTCTTGTTTGCTCTCATTATTACACAGAATTTATGGTATTGACAGTGTTTTGAGTTCGAGATTATGGTGGATTGTTGAGATTTATTTTTAATTAAATTTAGTTTATGATTAACAAATAATAAATGTAATAAACAATACATTTATTAATAATTTAATATTGTATATTTATGTCTATGCATATACTATTTGAGTGCAGGTCCTCATGAAGACCAGAGGTACCCGGTCCCCATGGAGCTGGAATTACAGTCAGTTATGAGCCACCTGATGTGGGTGTTAAGAACCAGACTCAGGCTCTCTGCATGAGCAGTGCATACTCTTAGCCACTGAGCTGTCTCTGCAGCCCCAAGGCATGGAGTGTGCTTTGTTTTATTTTGAGACAAGCTCTTGATTTATAATCCGGGCTGGCCTCAAACTCATGATCTCTCTACCTGGGTCCTCTGGGTGCTACAACTACAGATGTCCACACCCCCATACCCAACTCAGACAACATTTTATCGGCTAAGCCTGGAACTGTAAACTCAGCTTTCTCTGGGTTTAGAGCAGGCCGGGCTGGCCACAGTGAGCCCTGCTGCCAAGGCTAGCAGATTCTAGCTTGGGAGTAAGCAGAAGTTTGGTCCCACCTCAGGTCATCTCAAGATTGACAGAAGAGAAGTGCTCGTCCAGGAAAACCAGAAGGTGCCTGGGGGCACTCAGCCACTCAGAACCCCCACCAAGCAACTCTCTTGCCTTCCTTGCCCTTTGGGGAATCCCCAACTCTGATCCTTGCTCCATCTTACAAGTCATCCCTTCCTGAGGGCTCATACACTTGCACCCCAACTGCCCCATCCACACTCCCAGAAGCCTTCCCCTTGAGACTCTGTACATACAGAAATGATGATGGAGATGCTAATAACCACAGGCTCTGTGGTCCACCCTGGTCCCTTCCTGGACCCTAAAAGCGATGGTACTCACCGTCCCCCAGGAACTGCAGGAGTGCCAAGTCTATGGACCGCTTCCAGTGGGAGTCTTTCTGCATAGCAATGCCGTAGCCAGTGGTGGCAAAGACCTTGCCAGATCCAATGGTGACCAGCTTGCAGCCTTCATCCTTGCCGGCCATGTAGTTGAGGACAGCAGCATCGTAGATGAAGGCGTCCAACTTCCTAGAGACAGGCTAAGCCCTCAGGGCCAGGGACCCATATGGGAAGCACCAAACCCAAGGCCTGGACAAGGGTCTGAGTATAGGAGCCTACAGGCACCACCAGAGAGGTGTCCTTGCAAGGATCCCTTCCTCGCTCCTCAAGACAGTGAACTCTCTGCTCTAGAATATAAAGTCCCTCTTCTCCCTTGTGCCCTCAAGAGCCTGCAACCTCAAACTAGGGTCCACCCTTCACCAGTATTTCTGGCCCATATGATAAATACCTATTTCCATTTTCAACTCCATTCTGCCTCAAGACCCCCTCTTCACTCCCCAGGAGTCCCATAAGACATACCAGCTCCACTGTCCCCATTTTAGGTCTCTAAGAGAGGGACACCTAAGGATGCTTAGATATGGAGCCAGAGGCAGAGGAGGGCACAGGACTGGGGACCCACCCCATCTTCAGGCTTGTGAGAGCGTCCTCCACCGAGCGCTGGTTGAACTTGACCATGTGGGTGTGCATGTCACGGTAGTTGCTCCGAATGTTCCTCTCCGTGCTGCCGTTGGGCACGGTGCCAAAACGGAAGGGCGGGTATTGATCTTGAGGCCGCTGAAACTGTAGGCAGAAAGCAAGCCACTCCCACCCTCTTCATCTAGCCTTCTGGGTAGCAGAGTCCCAGTCCTCAAGTCTGACTTGCACAGCCTAGGGCTCCCCTGTCTTTTACAAATGGAAACACAGAAGCCTGAGTCAGGGGAGACTCTGCCAAGGCCACTCAGGCTGTTGGCCTGAACAGTCATGGATCCTTCTCCCCAGGCCCCCAAATTCTACCCACTTCAGCCTTACTTCCAATTCCCCAGACTGTTTGTCCTGTGTCTGCCCATCCAAGGTCTATCCCCACCCTTGGTGTGTCCCCACCCTCCACCTGGCTGTGGCCCAGGAACCTTCTTGTCACTAAGGCCCGACACAGTGTCGATGTATTGCTCCTGGATCATGAACGCTGCCAGATTGGCCGTGTAGCTGGCGAGGAAGATGACAGCAAAGAAAGCCCACACCAGGACCATGATCTTGCTGGTGGTGCCCCGGGGGTTCTCGATGGGAACAGAGTTGTTGAAGACCAGTGCCCACAGCAACCACACGGACTTGCCAATGGTGAAGGATGGTCCTCCCGATTCTGGGGGTGAGAGGTGAGCGCTGGAACCTCCCTAACCCACTGAAAGGGCTCATAGCCTGGTGGGAGCCTCATCCCTGGCCGTTCCACCCTGTCCCTCCACCCAGGCCCATGGAGTAGCTTACTCTTGCCCTTGGTGAGGTTCTGGTTGTAGCTGACCGGGCTGAAGTACTCGAACATAAAGACGGTGATGGCAACCACCGTGAGACACATTACAAACATCATCACCCACACGGCAGGGCTGTAGGGTTCTGGGAACAAAGCAAGTGACTCAGAAATCTCAGCCCCACCCCGTTCCAACAGCACTAGGCAGTAACAACTGGTGATGCGTGCAAAAAGGGGGCTGCTGTAAGCCAGCAGAGTCCATTACTGGGGAGGGTTTTGAACTCTTGGCCTGGAATACGAGGCCCTGAGGGCAAGTCTTACCCCACATCCCATTGACGTGGGCACTAAAATCCAAGGCCCTTCAGAGTTTGTCTCCTGGATTAAGATACCATTGCTATCTGGAGCACTCCCTCCTTTGCTGAGAAAACCATCCTAGGAGGTGGGGGTGGTTCTCTTCTCTGACACTCAGAGAGGCTGTGTGTGTGTGTGTGTGTGTGTGTGTGTGTGTGTGTGTGTGTGTGTTTCACCCTGGCTGGCCTGGAACTCACTATCACTATATAGACCAAGCTGTCCTTGAACTCACACACATCCTCCTGACTCTGCCTCCTAAATGCTGGGATAAAAGGCACGTGCCACCACCTTCAGCTCTGTGATTTTCTTAAAGCCACCCAACTGGGATCTCACACCAGCCTAGCCAGCTCTCAGCCCCTCCCCTGTCCTCACAGGTCTCCCGCTACAAGCCCCCGCCCCCCTGACCTCCCACTGGACACTCTGGAAAAGGGGAGGAACTTAGTTATATATTGTAACCCTGTAACCTGGCAGGAGGCCTGGCACAATGGGGCTGACCCCCCAAATTCAGAGTTTCTAATGGAGTAAGAAAACCATTAGCGTCTAACTCATGCCCTCGACATGCTCCATCCTTGGCCCCATGGCCTAGCCCAGCAGCACAGCCTGTAGCCAGCCTGCCGATCTGTCTTCACATCCTTCCCAGTGGCTCCATTAGCCTGCTGGGTTCTTTTCACCCTGACCTGGCTCAGCGCCCACTGACATTAGCATCGCTCCTTCCACTTCCTCTTCACTCACCTCCCACCACCCTCTAAGACTCTCGAGGGTAACATGCTTGGCTTTGAGGGTCCACCCCAAACTTCACCTTTCCATTCAACCCCACCCCCTCCCCGGATCTTTGCACCCAGAGCCTTCACTGGCCACCCGAAGCTCACCCAGGAAAGCCGAAGGGGAGACAGTGCCATTGCTTCTAGCCACCATCACGCTGATGCCGGTCTCCACGAAAGGCACAGAGAAATCTATAATCTCAGAGCGCTCCTCGTTGATGGTGAGGGAGCCGATAGCCATGTCTGCCCGCTTGTAGTAAACCTAGGGGGCAGGAGGGGATTGAAGAGGTTCCCCCAGTCCTCATCCAGGAGGTGAATCCAGCAGCCACCGGTGGAAACCAGCTACTCCCTCCCTGGGTCCTGGGAGCTCAGTTCCCAGGACTTCACGGCAGAGCTGACAGCCCAGTTGCACAACCACATGGCTAAGGGAAACGTGAAATCTAGCAACAAGAAGGGTGGCCCCCAGCCGGGCGGTGGTGGCACACGCCTTTAATCCCAGCACTCTGGAGGCAGAGACAGCCACAGAGAAACCCTGTCTCGAAAAACCAAAAAAAAAAAAAAAAAGAAGAAGAAGAAGGGTGGCCCCAGTTGACCCTATGGTTGAACCCGGGGTTAACGTACCTCCCCAATCATGCCATTCCACACGCCGCGCACCCTCTTGCCATGCTTGCCGTTGGTCACCAGGTACAGGTCATAGGAGAACTTGACCGCCTTGGCCAGCTTTTTGAGGATGTCGATGCAGAAGCCCTTGCAACAGAGCTTGGTGTAGGGGGTTATCTCCCCGCTGCTGCAGCCACCACCGTAAGTCAGAACCACCGCAGCTCTCAACCCCAGCTGCTCCTCCCAGCCTGGCATATGGACCCCACCCCCTACCCAAGCATGAGCCACACACACAGCAGCTGACCCACCCGTGGCAGCCCCCAGCTCACACCGGACCTGAAGGTATGGTTGCTCTGTCTACGGCAGGGCACAGTATTGGGTACACAGCCACCTGTGCCAGGGTCAGGGCTCTCCACAATGACAAAGGGACGCTCTTCCAGTGTGGCCACCGTCAGGTGCCGGCTGTCCACCACAGGCTGCAGAGATGTGCTGTAGCGAGGCCATACTGGGTACTTCATGTACAGGACGCCGTGGTCCCAGCGCCCCACCTGCAGAGGAGAACCCGTCTCAGCCAGAACCCGCGGTACTGCTCCCCACCCCTAGTCTCCAGGGCTCCTGCAGACCGCCTGCCAAAGCCACCAACCCTAGAAATACCCAGGGAAGACAGATTAGGGAGGCTTGGGCAGAGGCACTGGAAGATAGACAGGCCAAGGACTGAACATACACACAGGGCAGGCTCCCCAAAGCCTCCTCCAGGTCCTGTGATCTCCAGGGTTGTCACCATATCGTTGCTGACCCAAAACACCTTCCTAAAGCTCTGGCTGTCTCCCGATGCTCACTTTCCCACGACCTCAGCACAAAGCCTTCAGCCACATTCGCGTGCAACCTTCCCCCATTGTTCTTATTCCCGCCCCCAACCATCGGCCACATCATTTAACAGCCTTCTGTCTACACCAGGGTAGACCCTGTCCTACTGGTCTCTGCTCAGCCCTCTACAGACCAACTTAAACATCCCGACTTCAGCGATGGCTTTTCTAGTTTCCTTCTCTGAAAGCAAAACAATTTGTCTTCCTCTCTACTCGCCATTTTGGATTAGGATTTTTTTTTTTGTTATTGTTTTGTTAGAGGGCAAAACAAGTTCTCACTACGTAGCCCTACTGGCCTGTAACTTGCTATGTAAATCACATAGACCAAGCTGGGCTCGGATTTGAAGCAATCCTCCTGCCTCTGCCCCTTGAGTATTAGGATTTCGGGCATGAATAATCACCCCGTGCCTGGTGCTGTTTTGCATGCATTTGTACTCAAGCACGGATCTTTCCTTATTCCACTGATTTACATGTCCAGCTGGCCAGCTCAGACATAGGTCACCCCTCTAGGGCCAGGACTATGTGGCCGAAATGCTTAAGTTCAGCCCTACAAGGAAAGCAGGGTGTTCTGGGAGCCCATGGGTTGGCGTGTCCTAAAACATCTGGGAGGCCTCAAAAGTTTCCCACCCGGTGAAGGAAGCTTTGGCTGAGACATGAACAGAGAAACTCTGCTCAGCTGTGGGGGGAATAATAGGAAGCAGAGAGCCCTGGGCTCACCCCCATCTCACCATCTCCCAGAGGCGGTGCCGGTTGAGGGCAATCACAACCATGGTGGGCTGGACCAGGTATCCACCAGGACTGAAGGAGAAGTCTCGGCCCTCCCAGGTGACATTCAATAGGTGCCTAGGGAGGCGAGGCAGAGAGGTGTCAGGGTGTCCTACCCCAGGGTGTGCCTAGGACACCCCATACTACCACCATCATAGGGCATTCATGCATGTGCTTATTATTTTAAGTCTCCCTGTGTTGACCCCATGGACTGTTCCACACCCTAAAACCCACTGCTTCTTTAGATATGGATGCTAAGACCCAGAGACCTAAAGTAATTTGACCCTAGCATATCCTAGTGGGAGATCGAGGGAGATGAGAGAGATCGGGAGCCTAAGCTCGCTGCCATTCAAGTCCCCTGAAGTGCCCCACATGACGGGTAGGTACTTACCTGTAGAAGGCCTGCCTAGCAGGGCTGACAGGTCCGGGGTGGCTTCGGCAGTCCCCAGCCGGAGCAGGCAGGGTTCCGTACTGGCGTTGGTAGCTGTGGGCACCGAGGGCCAGGATGGCCACACCGTCGCGGACCTTCTGGCGCAAGCTAAGGCGCCAGCTCTCGGTGACCACACTGATGAGGCCCACCGGAAAGGCTGCCGGGGGCGCGTCGGTGCTCCCCAGCGCCAGGTTTGGCACCAGCCACACGTGGCCGGGTCCCACCAGGCCAGCCTGTGCAGCCTCAGCGAAGAGCACCTCGGCCTCCTCGCGGGAGCAGTAGGCCACCAGCACGGGAGCGTCAACCTGGCGCAGCAGGCGCTGAGTGCGCGCTCGGGGCCCGCCTGGGCCCAACTCCAGGGTGAGCACGTCCAGCAGCCGCCAGCTCAGGTAGCTGGCGTCGGCGACGGCGCGCACGCCCTCGAGGAAGAGCGCGTGGCCTGGGTGCAGGCTGGTGATGACCGCGAACGCGCTCCAGTCGTATTCCTCCAGCACCTTGAACAGTACCTGCAGCTGCTGCTCCAGGGACACGCCCAGCTGCAGGAAGGCGGAGCCAGGCTCCTGGGGACGGGGTGTGGCGGGCCTGAGTGGGGGGCGGGGCGGAATGAGCCTCGCCCAACGCCCCTGTCCCCATCTTTCCCAGCTCCTGAAACCCTGGAGTCGGGGTTGGGGAGGGCTCAGTGTCCCGGGGAACTCTAGCCCTGTGGTCCATTGGACTCGCTGGGGAATTTTACAAACTAAAATTCCCGCCCCCGAATCTGACCCTGCTGGACCACCGACCAGAAGCCTCAGCACCATCAGTGAACTTATTAGAAACTCAGAAGCCCTGGATTCACTCCGACACCTACGGCATCCAACCGAATTTCAGGGTGGTGCCTGGAATCTGCCTATGAGCAAGCTCTTCCGGGTTCCCCCTGAGACTGCGAGTTTAAGAAGCATCCCAGACAAATCTGAATCTTGGAATTACAGTGCGTACTCTCCAAGTACCGAGAGAGCTGAGAAACAAAGTCCTGGGAGCTGTGGTCAGGCCCAGAGATAGACAACAGGAAAGCGCCATCCAGCCTAGAGCTTCCAGAGAGACAAAGCTCCTCCTTCACATCACCTCTACACCTCAAAGTCCACAGGGGAGCACTACAGCTACTCCCAAGACACCTCCTCAATGCCTTCATTCCGATCTTATTCTTTAAAAGGGGGAACTATAAACTGGGCAATGGTGGCACACGCTTTTAATCCCAGCACTCGAAAAGCACAGGCAGGAGGTTCTCTGTGAGTTCGAGGCCAGCCTGGTCTACAGAGTTAGTTCCAGGACAGCAAAGACTGTTATACAGAGAAACCCTGTCACGAAAAACAAAACCAAAACAAAAAAGGTGGGGAGGGGGGGACTATAGGCCCCAAATTCAGTTTCTTCAATAGACACATTTTAATTTAAAGAGAAGCAAGCTGTGGTGGCCCATGCCTGTAACCACAGCACTTGGGGGGATAGGAGGGCCACTGATGTACACAGTAAGTTCCTAACTGTAGCCCAGGATACAGGTGACATCCTATCTCAAAGAGAGACCGTGCAAAGGTGGAGACTTTGAAGCCATCAGCCACCACGTGTGAACATCTTTTGGCTTCCGATCCAAGCAAACAGACTTCAAAATAAACATGTATGACATTTATGAGGCGGTGGGGAAGTGTGGTCGCTGGCTGGATATTTGAGGAGGCTGAGGAACTTCTATTATTTATTTTAGATGTGAGAATGTATGGTGGTTTTACTCTTTTTAAGCCTCCGTCTGCTGGAGGTACACACTGAAATATTTATGGGTGGGATAATAAGCCGTCTGGAACTCTGCGTCCATTTACCACAGCGGAGGAAGCGATGGGCAGGGAGGAGAGTGGGGAGGGAGGGGGGCCAAGGTGGATGGAAGATGGGTGATGTGCCTTTATTCTCTTTCTGCGTATTCTCAGACTTCTCTGTGATGAAGGAGCGATGAAAGAAAAGCAAACCAAGCCAGTGAGTGTTCTCCCTCATTGCCTTCCTTGGCTGACCCTCACTTAGAATAAAGCCAAATGCTTCCCAAGTGGCGAGTCCCGACTCCTTCTCCAGGCTTCTCTCTGTTCAGCAAAGGCTCCCGCCAGATCCTTCTATCCCTCCCAATTCCCGCTTCGCCTCTGGCCTCAGAGCAGACCTCATTTGCTGAAACCTCATATCTGACCAACACCCTATCCAAACAGACCCCAGAAGACTCCATCCCTGGTGGCATCTGTCTTTCCTTCAAAATGCCTCTGTCACTTGGAATTGTATATGAATCTGTGCTGGGGACTTTCTCCCCAGGGGACCAAGTGTGCCTGTCTCTCCCATGCCTGGAGCAGTCATCTGGCCCTGTCATGCTATCTCCTACATACGAATGCTCAGTATCCAAAGGATCTAGGGCCTGACCAATGACAGTAGACAGTAGGTAGGTAGCCAGTCCACCACAGCTGGAAGGCTGTCTGCCCACCTCATCCAGACAAATACGACAGCAATTCAGAGCCCTGGTACTCTGGAGCAAGGGAACACACACACACACACACACACACACACACACACACACACGCTTCCCTTATGACATCTTCAGTCCCATTCAGTCCCAGCTTCTGAAGACCTAAGCTGCTCCCTAGTCCAAACTTAGCCCTGGACCCTAGCTCCATCCTAGCTCTGGGCTCAAGGAGGAAGGGACAAGAATTTATAGAAAGGCACCTTGGGGCTGAGGACCACAGCAGAGCCTCCACTGATGCTGAGGATGGGCACGTGGGTCTGGGAGGAGACGAAGTCCAGTAGCTGGGCCACTGCCTCAGTGTCCACGTTGTCCTCGAAGACGATGCCGTGGACACGGGCAGCACCCAGAAGCCCGCAGATCTGGGTGAGGATGCTGCTGGGGTTGGTGTTGTTGACGCCAACTGTGAGTGGCTGGATCTCCAGAGGCAGGTCCAGGAAGTTCTGGGGGGTGAGACGAGTAGGGACCTGGGCCTGCAGTGGCCCGGAGCTGCCAAACACCACTGCCACCGTCACTGCCTGTTCTCTCTGCCCTGGGCCAAGTCCTGCCCAGACACCAAGGAATGAAGTGAGCAGCAGGGCCGGCCCTAGGGCCCCACCCATGTCCACTGGAGGGTCCTGTGGAGAAACCAGCGCAGACACAGAGAAAGGTAGATAGACAGACAGGAGGTAAGGACCAGAGAACACACGGTCAGAGGACAGAGAAGAGAGAACCTCCCACCACGGGGAGACACAGACAGACAGACACAGAGAAAGAGACAAGTTAGCTTGAGCATCCCCAAGGCACCTTGGAGAAGCAGAAGTCACAACAAGGCTTGTCACTCTTATCTATAAATAGTTAGAAAGGTCACAGTCCCCAAACCCAGTTACCTGGGTTCTGCTCTAGCAAAGATGCTGGAACGATAGTGTTCAAGAACCCCGAGCTGAGTTGGACAGAGCTGAGCTCAAATCAGGAACACCACTCACAGCCGTGTGAGCTTTAAAACAAATGAACAGAGAAGATCTATTACGGACTTATGTGAAGCTGTGTGTGTTTGTGTAGGGGTCTGTACGTGTGTGTGTGTGTACGTGGGGGGGGGTGCCGGGAGAGTCAGAGCCCCTGGAGCTATAGTTGTGAGCTGCCAGGTGCATGTGCTAGGAATAAAACTACAGTCTTCTGCAGCCACTGAGCCGTCTCTCCGGCCTCGGCTGTGCTGCCCTTGAGACCTCACTTTGCCTTTCTGAACTTTCAGAATAAGAGACCCAGCTAGTCACCGCCATCAGCAAATTTTATGCTATGGGCAACAGCACCTCTGCCAGATGAAGCAAAGGTAGTTTTGAGCCCTGCCCTGGCCCAGTCCACACTACAGCCGAACTGAATCTGGCATCTACCCCTGATCAGAACAAATACGACGGCTCAGAATGCTCTCTGCTTTGCTGCAGAGCCAGCCTCTGGCCCTCTGCCTTTGCCTGGCAGATCCACTCCTCCAGAGCGTGCATGTCATTGGCACCTTCCCCTCTGTGAGCTCATTTAGGACTGCCCCCTAAGCAGTTGGTCAAGGCCAACTTGCTTGGGTTCAACTTACATCTGCTGTCTCACATCCCGTTGCTGGTGTGTAGGATCTTTTTAACATTTAACCATGTCTGTCTGCTACAGAGATTCATTCTGGATCAAGACCAAGAGCCAGAGCCAGGAGGTGGTGGCGCACGCCTTTAATCCCAGCACTCGGGAGGCAGAGGCAGGCGGATCTTTGTGAGTTCGAGGCCAGTCTGGTCTACAGAGCGAGTTCCAGGACAGGCTCCAAAGCTACAGAGAAACCCTGTCTTGAAAAACAAAACAAAACAAAACAAAAAGCCAGGCAGATGAGAGAAACAGGACTCCTGGGTGCCCAAGGATGTAGCTAGCACCTTCTTCCCACCTCTGACAAAACTAACCATGGGGAGTCAAAGAACTATCAAAGTGGGTCTGCCGCTCCAGGCCCATGCAGGAGATTTGCACACCTTTGCCACAGAAATGCAGTGTGAACCCAAACATCCCACTAGGGCACCTGGCACCCAGGGCTGGAGCGTGGGAACGTACAAGGTAGCCCTGGCTCCTCTGGAACCTTTCCTCTGCTTGGCAGGCCACTACACCTCTCTCTTCCTTTTGTTCCAAGTCTGATTTCTTACGTGACACACCTTTTAGGTGACCCCCTCCCCTGCCGCCAGAGTTCCCTCCAGAGTCTCTAGTTCTCTAGAAGGAACCGGGGCAGTGAAATGCAAGGGTCACCAGGGAGTGTGCAGGGAACGTCTTGTCTCCGCTGAAAAGACAGCCCTGAAGGAGACTACAGAAAGGAGCTTCAATGACAAAGTGTGACTTGGTTTATTTGTTTGGTTTTTTTTTTGGTTTTTCAAGACAGGGTTTCTCTGTGGCTTTGGAGCCTGTCCTGGAACTAGCTCTTGTAGCCCAGGCTGGTCTCGAACTCACAGAGATCCGCCTTCCTCTGCCTCCCGAGTGCTGGGATTAAAGGCGTGCGCCACCACCGCCCGGCCCAAAGTGTGACTTGGTACACCTGTGTACAGATCACCTTTCCTGAACGAGTTGCTGCATGGTGAGATGCTAACATGGAGGCACCCACGTCCTTGCCCTCTAGAGGATGCTAAACCGGCAGGGTGCGATAAGCTCCTCCCATCTCCTCTTTCTAAGCTTACTTCTCTTTCCATCAGACCCTGGCATCCCTACTCTCCTCCCAGCCATACCTCTTTCAGCTAAGGATCCAGCACTTGCTCCCTTAGGCCGAAGAGGCTGATAACAACTGGCAGTGTTATCATTGACAAACAGGACGAAGTTTAACAAAGTCGGGGCTTTAAAGTGCCAGATGGTAGAAGTTCAGGCTGAGAAGAGAGGGTTGGCAGAAGAGGAAGGAACACTGCGGATTCACTAGAACCCGGGAGATCTCCCCCTGCCTATGAATGGCTCGGGAGCATGACTGAGTGTGGGAGGGGATCCTAAATCACGTCACATCATGGGACGTGGACTACATTGTTTCCAAGCATGGCAGCAAAGGGCATGGTCATATGCTCACTGCTCTTTTGAAAGCCTGTGTGCCCATCCTGTTCTTTTAGGTTCCTCCCGGTGGGGGGCCACAAGCAGAGGCATCTCTGTCTCCCCATAATGGGCTCTCTTGACCCGTGCTGAACAAAGCGGTAGTCCCAGGCACACACCGCTTGAAATGCTTCTCACTGGAGAGAGGTGTGCTGTCAGCACTAAGGTACGCTGGATATTGGAGATGCTGTGAAGAAGTATGTAAGCTGCCTCAATAACATTCTTTATTTTGTTTTTGTTCGTGTGTGTGTGTGTGTGTGTGTGTATGTTCAAATGTGTATGGGTGTACATGTACATGTGGAGGCCTGAGGCATCACTCCGCCTGGCTTACTCCCCACTGTATTCATTAAGGCAGAATCTTTCCTCTGAACCCAGAACACTAGAATTACAGGTAAAGCTACAGTGTCCACTCAGCATTTACATGAGCTCTGAGGATGCGAACTATGGTCCTCGTGTTTATATGGAAAATTCTTTATCCACTGAGCCAGCTTCCCAGCTCTCCTCGTTGATATCTTTATATTCACTACGTGTCAAAATGACATTTTGGATATATTGAGTTAAACTATACTTATGAAACTAGGCATCGTGGTACACACATCTAATTCCAGCATTTGGCAGCCAGAGGCAGGAGAATCTCTGAAGTTAGGAGCCCACCTGGTCTATGGAGTGTGTTCCAGGACAGAGCTGCACAGAGAAACTGTCTCAGCCGGGCGATGGTGGCACACGCCATTAATCCCAGCACTCGAGAGGCAGAGGCAGGTGGATCTTTGTGAGTTCGAGACCAGCCTGGTCTACAAGAGCTAGTTCCAGTGCAGGCTCCAAAGCCACAGAGACACCCTGTCTCGAAAAACAAAAACAAAAACAAAAACAAAAAAACAAAAAAAACCCAGAGAAACTGTCTCAAAAAACCAATAACTAAGTAACTAATTAACTAAATAAATCATACTATTAAAATTTCATTTGCTTCTCTTTTTTTCCACATTAAACCTGTAGTTTTATTCAGGTTTGATTTTAAACAAATGTGTCAGGGAGAGGGCCTACAGGAAAGGGTGAAGTCCTCCTCAGGGGCAAGGCCCTCCCCTCCCAGATGCCTGAGGAGGGATCATGTCCCCAGCTCCTCTTCTCAATACCCTAAAGGGGCTTGGGAATAGACACAGGCTAGGCTGATCTCCAGTCTGTACACATGGTGCTTGGGGGTGAAAGACTGTGGACAACAAGGGTAAGAACGGGGGTAACAGATCAGGGGTAAGTGGGATAAAGCACACGACCATTTGCCAGAATCCACACCTTTTCAGATTCCAAACTGAATTAAAAAGAAAAAAGGGGGAGGGGCGAGAGGGGGAAACCTAATCCACAAACAGTACCTAACTCCCTTCCCCCACCAGGACTATGAAGGAAAAGACAGGTAGCTTCACCAAAGCCATGGCCCCCTCATGCCTGGCCAAGGGAGCAGTTTGAAGGGGTGAGGAAAACCAAAATAAAATGTCAGATAAATTATATAGGAGTCCAGCCAAGGCCCAGCCAGAGCAGAACCCAGCTGAGGGAGGAGCCTGCATAGGCTCAAGGATCACTGCTGTTGCCACCACCAGTTATTTTATTTCACGTTTTATTTAACTATTTATGTGTTTACTGTGAGGCAGGGTTTCACTATGTAGCCCCTGCTGGCCTAGAACTCACTGTTCAGACTAGAACTCACAGAGCTCTGTCAGCCTCTTCATCCCAGTGCTGAGATTAAAGGCCTGTGCCCATTACAAACCCAACACTTGCCTCTTTTATTATTTTTTTAAAGGTTTATTTACTTAATATGTACACAGTGTTCCGCCTCCATGGCTGCAGGCCAGAAGAGGGCGCCAGATCTCATTACAGATGGTTGTGAGCCACCATGTGGTTGCTGGAAATTGAACTCAGGACCTCTGGAAGAGCAGTCGGTGCTCTTAACCTCTGAGCCATCTCCCCAGCCCTTGCCTCTTTTATTATTGATGCTACTAGAAATTTTTTGCCAAGACAGGGTTTCTCTGTGTATCTTTGGCTGTCCTGGAACTCCCTCTGTAGACCAGTCTGGCCTCGAACTCACAGAGATCCACCTGCCTCTGCCTCTGGAGTGCTGGGATTAAAGGCGTGCGCCACCACCCAGCTGGTACTAGAAATTTTAAAACCACACTTGTGGCTCCCGCTTTGTTTTCTCTGGAACAATGTGAATCTGGGGGAAGGGCCCAGGTGTTCCCCAGCTCTGAAGGGGGATGTTCCCTCTGTCCCAGCTTTCCTCCAGTGCGGGAAAACATCCTCCTGGATTAAGGGTGGGGTTGGGGGACATGAAGGCAGATTGTAAAAGCTGTAAGGCCAGCATCCAGCAAGTCTCTGAGCTGACAAAGCAACGAGACAGGGCATCTCCTCGCAAGATGCATCCCATTCCAGTCACTGGCCCCCAGCCTCTCCTCCTCATCGGCTTCTTGTCCTCCTAACTGCTGGAACTTTCGTCTGGTTCCTATGACAGGTGTCAAGGAGGACACCTTCTCTCTGGTGCTCACAAATGAATTCACAATGTCCAACAATGCCCAAACCCACAGTCTTCCCCTATTTGGATTCTCAACCCTGCTAGACTATGGTGGTCTGTCTTTCTCTCCAGGCCTTGATTCCTGCTGCTCCCCAGGTCAGAGAAACCTCTCCCAAACAAAATTCTATTGTCTTTCAGAGCCCAACCTAAGTCCCCCTTCTACAGGCTTCTGCCCTTAATCTTAATGCATCAGTTCTGGACCCCCAGGAAAAAGACAGGGTTTGGGTTTCTCTGCTCTTTCCCTGCAGGATGGAGCTCTGAGCTGGTCCTCCTCAGATCCCCCACCATTATTGGACCTTTGCACATCTCTGATGACGCTTCTCACTCAAAGGGACTTGAAAGTAGTGTTTGCTGAACACCTGATCCCTAAGGACAGGGGAGAGGTTAGCAATAGCCAGTCCTTTAGGACACTCTGCACCTCTTGAAAGGTTCCGTTACCCCCACGTGCACAGGGCCCTTCTCTTCCACTTCCACCAACCCCCAGTCACACACAGGGTCCTTGACAAGGCCACACACACACACACACACACACACACACACACACACACACACACACACACACACACACGGGATTCTAATGGCTTCCCCACTCCCAAAGCCCAGAAGCTCTGGTCCCCAAAGCTACTGTCATCCGCTTAGGCTGCTGATTCTTGCCAATGGGGGACCCTCCCAAATATTGACCATCTTCTACCGTGGTCTCCTTCCTTCGCTTTTGCCCCAGAACACCCCAGGCACCTGGAAAGAGACAGCCTCTCTATGTTGTCCACACTAGTGGGGACCCTGAGTTCTTTCTGCCTCTTCCAATACTGACTGCCCCCTCCCGGCTGATTCTTCTCAGCCCCGGGGGGCGCCCCGCCCCCTCCCCTCGCAGGAATCTTACTCTGGGGCTGTGAAGTTCAGGGTATTTTTAGGCCGGCGATAAATAATTCATAGGGAACGTGGCATCTGGCTGCCCCTGCGGGAGGAGGGGGCGCGAGCACCGAAGGGCCACCATCACTCGCCGCTCAAGGACACTCGCGTTGCGGCGGCAGTGGCGGTGACTCCGGGCGCGGGGACCCGCGCCACGCCTCCTGGCGGCCAAATTGAGCACCACGCACTCCTCGCCCCCAACCTGGCCACTGCCCCTTGAACTCTCCCCCAACCCAGCCCTAGCTCTAAGCCCCAAGTCCTATGCCCCCAACCCACTGACTCAAGCTTGGTCTGGATCTCAAGCTCTTGGGCAGGGGATGGCTAGGTTAGCCTGGCAGGCGGGCCTGTGGGTCAGGACCCAGCCTAGATGGCCCTCCAGAGAGAAGCCCCAGGCTTTCCGTTTCCTTCGGACCTGTTCATTTCACGTTCTTATTCTTAACAAGTTTAAAAACTAGCTCAGAGGCAGGAACTGGACCTGCTCCTAAAAGCCAGTGGGGATGGCATCTTCAAATACCCCCCCCCGCAAATTTCCTTGTAGCTGGGGGAGAGGGAGTTGTTGCTGGGGCTTGGACTGGGCCACCATCTGAAGACTGAGGGTGCTATACCAAATGTCCCATTGGGAAGGGAGGGCTGGGACACAGAGTGAGCGAATGGGGTCAGCGTCCCCAGCGGGCATTTCTGCCTCTCGCCCAACAGGACCTTTGAAGGTTCGCCAAACACGCCCTTGGGAGATTTGCAGCCTGCTAGGTGCCTTGGCCTTTGGCAGTTCTCCTCCAGCCCGCCTAGGGCAAGCACAAACCGCCTTCCAAGCCGGAGACTAAGGTTTCTCCTCCCAGCCGTCGGGGATCCTTGTAGAAGCCCCAGGAGACTTCCAGCCTCCAACTGGTGCCCAGGACACTGGGACACAGGCTCTCCCGTGGCCTTTTCTGCCCACCCTCCTTTTGGAGCCCTCAGAGCCTGGGGGGAATCAGGGCGCAGGGATCAGCGTTCGGACAAATCCTATTAACCCCAGAAACCCACTGATCTCGGAGGTCAGAGGATGGAGTGTTAGGAGCTCCCAGGGAAGGGGCAGGAGGAAAGTGGGAAGCAGAGGGCTTGGAGAACTCACCCCAGTGAGGGGTTCGGTGGGTGGCAGATGCGCGCAGCAGGTGCCCAACAGGAACCAGCTCAGCAACTGCCACAGCCCCCTTTCTGCCTGCTTTCTGAGCTGTGTCCTTTCCAGCTCCCCGCGTTCTGGTCGCACCAGCCTCGGTCCTAGGTCCTGGTCCCTAACTGGTTTCTTGCTTCAGCGGCTTCCACCCGCAACAGTTGGACTCGGCAATCCAGATTCCCGCGTCCGGGGACTGTCCCCAGCCTGGCCGGGCCACCGCGACAGGAGAAGGAAAGGAGACTCCACGACCCTAGGGACAAACGCCTTGGGCTCTCCTCCCGTGTCCTTTCCCTCGCGCCCGCGGCTAGTCTGTCTGTCTCCCAAACCTGTCCTCGTTCCTCTGCGCCTGAGTCCACAACACCGGTATGGCTCTCGAGGGTCGTGGTCCCCGGGGCCCCTGACTCCCCAAACTGGCCGGACCGAACAGTCGCTGGCGTCCCGCGTCTGTCTCCACCATCCTTGCCCGCGCGGCGGCAGAGCCCCTTAAGTTGCCTGCGAAGTTGGCGCCCTATATTTGCCAGCCCCCGGCCCCACTCACCCGGGGAAGGGGCTCTGTACCTACACCCAGAGCTCGTTGCCGCCTCCCATGTGATGCTCGTCCCGGCGTCAGCAGCCCCGGCGAGCTAGTAAGCTCGCAGTGCGCTCGGCGGGCACCGGAGCCCGGCTCGGCGGGACCAGTGAGGATGGCGCGGCCTGGATGCCGCCCGCCCCCGCGCCCGGCCCCCGCGGCGGGGCTGTGTCCCGGGCTGCGCAAAGGCGCGCCTCCGGCTCTTGGGGCTCACCAGCCGACTGTGATGGAGCTCGCCGCAGTTCACCTCCGCCCCGCCCTGGCCCGCCCCAGCCGGCCATGGGGCACCCCCCTGGCCCTTCTAGGTCCCTCCCTGCCAGCCTGTGCTCCCAGCTGTCCCCCTCTCCTCTCTCCTGCTCAGGGACCCTGTCCCCAGACCCGACGCTCAGAGGCAAGGGCAGCCTCCAGGGGACAGAGGGGGAAACACCAGCTTGCCAGAAACCCTGGGTTTGAGCCCTTAGTTCCATAGCTGTGTGACCTTGGGCCAGTTCATTTCGAGACTCCTTCAGTTTATAAAGTTAAGGCCGGTATCTTGCTGCCACAAGAGACTGTAAACTGCCATAGGCTTGAGGGTTTGTCTGGAAGCTTGAAAATGGAAAGGCATAAACCATGCGGAGACTGGAGGGCCGGGCCAAGCCTGCCAGCAATCGGGAGAGACCAGAGCATAGCGGGACAAGCTGCTGCCCAGGGCCCTCCGCCCTCCGTTCTTTCTCCTGCCACTGTTTCTCTGTCCTGTGGGTACCAGGCAGTGGGGCCAGCAGCGCTGACAAGGGACTTGTCACCAGTGACTTAAGTGTGAGCTGAAGGCTGCACCAACAGAGAATAGGCCAGAAGTGGTGGGTAGGTGATTGGCAGGCCTGACTGCCAAGGCCCCTGGTCTCCGAGAGGCTCTTGAGCAAGGTTCTGGTTCCTTAGTTCCATCTGGCAGCCACAGACGGAACAGTCAGAAAGTGACTCCCTCCCACCCTCCCCCCAAAAAAGTAGCCATCAACCATGGCTCTTTGGTACAGCTGTTTTATTTCCACTGTGCCCCCATTCTAGGAGTCCTCCAAAGTTCACCAGGAAGGAAGCAGGAGGGGGTAGAGTCAGCCTGTACCTCCATCCGTCCCTAACTTAGGGTTCCCTCCTTCGCCTAGACCCACACTGGCAACATCAGCTTGCAGAACAGAAGGCAGAGTTCAGCGGCCCCTGGAAGGGCTGCAGCTCGGCCTCGAAGGCAGGGCAGTCGGCACTATATCTGGGAGGAGAGTCTAACTCCAACCGCTTCAGGCCCGTCCTTGCACAAGACTCTTTTCTTCATGGCAGGGGCTGGGGTCCAGGCTCAGCGCCCCAGCAGCTGCAGCATCTCCCTTGGATCCACCAGCTTCTCCCTCGGCTTCCCAGTGCCCTGGCCTCGATATACCTCCTCGGCATCCAGCTTCTCCCAGTCTGAGAAAGAGACTGGCCGGACCCCTAAGGCAGATAAGAAGACAAACTAAGGCTCCTCAGGACCCTCCTCCCAAAGGGTAAAGTTCCAAAGATAAGCCGCCCTCACCCCTCCCCACTCCCAGACCTTAACAAGACTCAGACCTCGACTGCTGAGCAAGGCTTCAATGGCTGTATAGCCAGGTCTGGGGCCAGAGGGCAGCAGCCCCGCATTCAGGTCTTGCAGCAGCACCTGGCTGGTGAGGAAGCTGTCCGTCATGGTCGTGGTGATAACACCTGTGGGTCCCCTCTTCACCCAGCCACTGCAGTAGAGGCCTGAGGACAAAAGATTGTCTGGCAATTCTGCATCCCAATCTACACACACACACACACACACACACACTCATGCACACGCATGTGTGCATGCGCACACATATAAACATTCCCCCATGTCTCTCAGTAGATCTACAGGCTGGGCCAAATATAACCACTGGTTCACCATGGTAGTGTGTGTGTGTGTGTGTGTGTGTTTTGTGTTTGTTTGGTTGGTTGGTTTTTCAAGACAGGGTTTCTCTGTGTAGCCCTGGCTATCCTAGAACTCACTGTGTAGACCAGGCCGGCCTCAAACTCAAAGATCCACCTGTCTCTGCCTCCCAAATTCTGGGATTAAAGGTATACACCATTATGTTTGACCCATGATAGATTTCTTGTTTTCCCAAAGCATCCTCCTTTCCCCAGTTTCCAGAGAATGAGTTGCTCGCTGGGGACATGAGCTGAGACTTGCTCATCACAGTTCAGCAGGCCCTTGAAATATTTACTGAACCAGTGAACAAGTTGGACACGTGGGTAAGAAGAGAGAAGCTTCCAAGGACAGTGTCAGCACTGGCCCAGAGCAGGCCTCAGTAAGCTTTTATTGAATGATGTCCCAGCTTGCCTGAGAACTTGCCCTGTAGGGCAGGAGGAGGGAGGGCTATGTTCTAGAACAGGGCCTGTGTTAAGACACATTCCATCATTGTAGGTCTTGGGATACCAGCCTTCCAGCCTCCCATCACAGTTAGATGCCCAGCCTCCCATCACAGTTAGATGCCCAACCTCCCATCACAGTTAGATGTCCAATCGTCTCATATCCTCTCACCTGGTACATTCACAACCCGGCCTTCTATGTTGGGAATGACTCCAAGCTTGGGGTCAAAGGGCACACTGGGGTCAATGGGGAGGCTCTTATACCCAACGCTGCTCAGCACCAGCCCACAAGGGAGGTCCTCCACTTCTCCAGTGGGCACTGCCCGAGTGGACTCACCAACACCCTGGTGGGGAGAATGTGGGTAACACCAGGTTGGAATGGGGGAAGCCTAAAAAAGGGGTAACATGAGACTCACCTCCAGTCTGGTGACTGCCAGGCGGATGCCTGCTACCCGTTGCCCATCTGGTGTGGGCAGCACCTGCTGGGGGCTTCGGAAAAATCGGAGGCCCCAAGCCCGGGAGGCCAGTGCCTGACGGGCAGCTTCTTCCACCCCTGGCTTCTCTGTGGCTGTCCTGAGCAGCAGCTCTGTCAGCCGCCTCCTTGGACGGGGGACATCTGTCAGCAACATGGAACACTTCAGAGCTGTCCCTGCTGGTCACCTTCCCCAAGCCTATGAGCGAGGGAGGTTGGACTTGACCCCTCACCCTTAATTCTGTCCTGGAGGCCCAAGAAATCCGAAGACTCCAAAATGGGCCGGGTTCCTGGCAACTGAATCATCTCTCGAAGTTCCTTGAGGGCAGGGGGAGGGGTAAGGGAAGAGGTCAGGTCCAGACCACTGAGTATTCCTGAACCCAGCAGAGTTCAGGCCTGTTGGGATAGACTATCAGCAGCGTGGGGAAAGACCAACAGACCTGGGGCCCTGCCCACCCTCCTGTTCCATCCAGGGAGGCAGCTACTCCCTCCCAGGGCTGTGTGGCAACCCCAACACACAAAAGTGGAAGGAAGCCTCCTCTTGGGACCCTGGCTCCTCCTGCTCTGGGCCCAGTACCTTAATGGTAAAGGCCACTTGCAAGGGTCCACGCCGACCAACTATCCACACAGTCTTCACCCGGCTCTGCCTCAGGACCCCCATAGCAGCTTCTGTGATGTCTGTTTTCTGGCACAAAAATGAGGCTTTTAGGGCCAAGCACCGTGGAACATGAGACAGAGACACATGGATCTCTGTGAGTTCAAGGCCAGCCTGATCCACACAGTGAGTTCCAGGCCAGCAAAGGTTACATAATGGGACCTTGACTCCAAAAAAAAAAAGGGGGGGGAGGGGTGTCTTGACTTGGGGAAAGGAACTTGCTGGCCAGTTGGTATTGTTCCCTTTCCAATCCAGAAAAAGTCAAGGGCCCAAAAACTATACCGCTACTCCCCCTGGTGGCCACATAGAGCATTGACGCCAACTCTGCAAATGGCTCCTATGCAACAGGATTCCCGCTGATTCTTCTACCCACACACAATCGATAAACATGTCCAGAACGGGGCAAGGGACTTAAGGAGGCAAGAGCCATTTATGTGAGTCAAACAGGCTGGATCAGAAACCCACAGAGTTTTCATTTCGTGGGGAGACAGATAATAGAATCTCATCACAGAATGTAAATCTGCAGTGAAGCAAGGTTAGGGATGTAGAGGCCACTAGCAGTGAGACCATATTACAGAAGAAACACCTAATAAGACGGCCTGGAGGACCTCTTCACAGAAGGAATAGGAGAGCCAAGAATGGAAAGAGGGAGAAATGTTAGCTCTGAACTAGCAGGAGGTGGATCCAGATGTTCCAAACAGGAAATGTCCAGCAGCACACTGGAGTGTGAGGGCATCTGCCTGGGCTCCCGGAGGAGACAGGCACTGGGTGTGTGGAGGGATGACACCTGAACCTCGCCGGCAGGAGCATCCTCTGCTCCGTGTGCTCCCACCTCCGCCCCTCCAGCCACTGCCTGCCCCTCACCTCCAGATGCTGAGGTGGGGTCAGCAGGATCCGGGCCACATCCAGAGCCACATTCCCCTGACCCAGAATCACAGCCGTGTCACAGCTCAGATCTGGTGCCAGCTGGAGGAGAAAGGTCTTAATGGGGTGCCCCTGTCCCCAGCTCCAGCCAGGCTTGTCTCATCTTGCAGACACCTTAGGCCAGGGCCAGCTGTGCCCTCAGGTTGCCCTCCCCGGAGACAGCCCATTCTCTGCTGCTCCCCTGTCCCCCAGCCCCACAGGTCTCCACAGCTGACCTGCCTTAGTCATCCCTGACTCCCAGCTCCTCAGATTGCCCCTCCCTGCCTTGACCTCAAACTCGAACACCCCAGGGATGCTCCTGACTCCAGCCAGAAGCAGCAAGGGCGCTCCCCAAACTCACAGCCTGGTTCTCAGGAAGACCATTGTACCAGCCCACAAAGGCCCGGGCTGAGACCACCCCAGGCAGCTCCTCACCAGGAATGTCCAGGGTCTGGTGGTCCTCTGCTCCATAACTCTGAGGAAAGATGCAGCCCCCACCCAGGCCCAAGGCCTCAGTACAGGCCTCCCATCTCCCATCAGCCCCTCCTCTCACCTCCACACCCCACCACGTGGGCACTCACCAGCACCACAGCATGGTAGGCTCCCTGAAGCTCTGGCACCGACACGTCCCTGCCCACCACCACATTGCCCCGGAAAGAACAGCGATCCGAGCGGGCTGTCTGTGTAAACGTGTTGATGACATTCTGCCAGGCGAAGTGGCAAGAGGAACGTTAGAAGACAGGACAGCTCCTGGGGGCATGGACCCCATCACACAGAGAGCCGAGGGTCCTTCTACCGCACCAGGGAGCCTCTCTGTCCTCATTTTTACTATTTCCAACACCACCCCCCACACTGAAAGACACCCACCTTGACTTCAGGGTGGTCAGGTGCCACACCAAAGCGCACCAGGCCAAAGGGCACGAGCTGCTTCTCGTAGATGTCTACGTGGGCCCGGGTATGGTGCTGAGGGAAAATCACAACTGGTGGGTTCTAGAGTGAGGCTGGGGCCCTGCAGGGCCTCCCTTCCCCACACAGAGCAAGAAAACGCAGCTCAGATGGCCAAGAAGATGGGCTCCCACTACCCACAAGCAGACAGAAGGCGCTGGCTCTCCTTCCACCCAGACAAGGGCTCTGGAGGACCGTAAGCACTAAGACAAGCTGAGGTCAGATTCAAGGACTTCCAACGGAGAAGGTGAGAAGCTGGAAGTGAGTATCGTGGCTTGATCCTCGGGTCAGATGTAGACCTGCACCTTCTAGAAATGCTGGTCATGTGACCTGAGATGCCATCTTTGAGAACCTGCCTTAGCTGGGTCTCCGAGATGATGCCACTGGGGCAGGGATCAGCAAGGCAGGGAGTTGGGGCACAGCTGAGGCATGTGGGAACAGAAAGAATGGGGGCACAGCTGAGCCATGTGGGGCAGAAGGAGTGGCAGTGGGCCTACTCTCAGTTTCCAGCTGCCCCGTGCAGCCTGTCCTCTCAGGGCACTTTGTAGGGTGTAGGGATGGTATGAGATTGGAATTGACCAGACAAGCTTGGTGTGGCTCTGCTGCCACCAACAGCATGGGCCTGGTCGGCCCCAGAGAAAGACAGTGACAGAGTTGGGGAATCGAGGTGACACGCCCTGCACCCTGCCCTATCCCACCTAGTTCCAAAGGACTCAAGGCCGATGTTCCTGCCTACACACCCGCCAGCCTTTGCCCAAATTCTGTTCCCCCCTATTCCACCACCCGCCAAATCCAGCCTTCCAGCCCAGCTGCCTGTTTTATCCTTGGCCAGCCCAGAGGTGACCTCCCAAATCAGCTCTCTCAAACTCCATGGAATCTGAACCCACAAAGAGTTCAGGCCATGAAGTGAACAGCCAGAGCCAGGCCCAGCTCCGAAGCTAACTGGCTGTCACAGGGAAAGCTTCAAAACATTTCTGTGCAGAAGAAAGTCCCATTCCTCTGGGCTACACTCAAGGCTGAGTGAGTCAGGCCCACACTCTCAGCCCCGGGCTCCCGCAGTGGGAGGACACAATGGACTCATTCGGGATCATTAAAACTCTGACTGTCGCTGGAACACATCATCTCTGGTTCAAAACCTCCCCGTACTTCTCTCACTGCCATAGGGCAAAGTTCAAACTGCTGAGCGTGCTGGGCATCCCTGGCACAACCTGACCTCACTGTCTCCTGCTACAAAAGGAGTCTTCCTTCCGGGCACAAGGTTCTTCCCCAGCCCACCTCACGGTAGCCCCTAATCTCACACACAAAGCCTTCTTCCAAGAACCCTCTCTCCTCCTGCCAACTGCTGCTTCGCTGGCCCTTTTCCTAAAAAGGACAAGTTCTGGGGCACTTCCGGTCTGGGGTCCTCTGTTCTTCATGGACATACACTCAGGATGCCCTAGAGACATCCCCTGCCCACTGCCTCCTGTGACTTCCAATCTTGTAACTCTCTCTGTTACAGCCTCTCTATCTCCCCTCCCCTGTCTCACCCTGTCCCTACCTCATCCTGAGATCTCAGAACCATACACTCCTTGTCCCCTATCCTTTCCCCTCTACTTCTGTGTCCCCTTCCATCTCAGCCCCTGGAGAAACAGCCGGAGCCCCTGACCTCCCCTTTCACCTTGCCCTTTCAGTTCCCCATCGTCACCTCCACTCTCTTGCTCCTGGGCAAACAGTTTTGCTTCAGTCCACCCTTCAGGGAGACTATTCCAAATGGAAAATGGGCTGGGGGTGTGGCGCACTGGGAGAATGCTTATCTCTCATTCACAAGGCCCTGTGTGCAACCCCCAAGGAAGGGTTCCTTCTTTTTCCTTATATATATATTAAATATAATTTATAAATTAGGTGGATGTGTGTGGGGTGGGACAGGTATAAGCACATAAACACAGGTGCCTGAAGAGGCAGAAGATGGGCTTGGAGCCTCTGGAGTTACTGGTGGTTGAGCCACCTGACATGGGTTCTGGGAACCAAACTCAGAACCTCTGCTTAAGATGCTTGAGTAAAGCAGTTTCCTATGTCTGTGGATGCCAGAGTCGTCCCTGGCCCCTCCCCCCACCCCCCGTAGGTTGCCTTCACCAGTTTTCTGTGTCTGTGGATGCCAGAATTCCCCCACCCCAGTGGGGGGGGTCTTAAAATTTGATGATTCTGAAGGTTCCGGTCATATGGTTTGATTAAATCTGTGCTGGGCCCAGAAATGCTCATTTAAATAAGACCCCTCCAGCAGGGAATATAGAGAATGCTCAAAGAAAG
>JAQHUG010000183.1:316027-328588 GCA_028555095.1 Dicrostonyx torquatus
GCTGAGTCTCCATCCCAGAGCCCAGGCTGTCCTCCATCAGCAGCTGAATCTCTATCCCAGAGCCCAGGCTATCCTCCATCAGCAGCTGAATCTCTATCCCAGAGCCCAGGCTATCCTCCATCAGTGGCTGAGTCCCCATCCCAGAGCCCAGGCTGTCGTCCATCAGTGGCCTTGCATTCCAGGCTGACTCCTCTCATCAGGGAGCTTGCCAAAGCCCACACACGGTCTTCGGTGCATCTAGCATGTACATTTCTAGGGAGCAACTTCTGTCACGCTGTCTGTCCCCCCCGCCCCCGTGTGTCATGGTAAGCAGCTACAGAGTCATGTATAGATCACTTCTCAGCAGAGGTCTCCAGGAGACCTTCCTAGTGTCAGACCCGGGTAAACCAGGCCAGTGGGTCACGCTACCCCAGAAGTATCTGTATGAATTATCAATATAGTCGCCCTTTCTCCTCCCTTGTAGATATTACAACCCCTCTAAAGCTCAGACACTGTCTCAGCTCAGGCAATCCTAGTATCCCCTACTCTTTTTTTTTTTAAAAAAAAAACTTTATTTTTAGTTGTGTGTGTGCACGCACACATAAATAAAGGTGCAAGCAGAGGCCAGAAGAGGACATCAGATCCCCTGGAGCTGGAGTTGTGAGCCACTATGTGGGTGCTGGGAACCTAACTCCCATCCTTTGTGGGACAACCACGGAGTTTTCTCTCCAGCCCCTCCCCCTTCCTTTTTGGCTTAAGGTCTGACAGGCCTTGGGGCCCTGTCTGACAAGACTAATATTGAAAGCTTTGAGACCTTGGCCTTTAACAGGAGAAAATGGGCACCGGGAAGGCTGGGGTTAGTGGTGATGTTTATGCTTAGGACAAGATAGCCTTGAAAAGCAGAATGCTGGAGGTGGAGGAATGCAAAAGAAGATAAGAGGAGGATAATCCCACAAGACTTAAAAGCAAAATCTTCCCTGCTTGGTGAAGCAGTCGGCTCTGTCCATCTGCCACTAACTACCAACTATGGGACAAACCTAGGGTGGGAACCTCAGATACAGGGGTGGAATCAGGTAGAAAGGACACAGCTTAGGTGAACTGGAAGCCCTTTCCTTACCAGGCAAACCAAAGGGCTGGAGCCTACCCACAGAATTGGGGCAAGGAGTGAATGGTGAAAAAGGAGCCCGGAGAGAGAGAGCTTACCTTTAACAGGTGTTGGGCGGTGTAGAAGCCAGCTGGGCCACTGCCAACCACACAGATCTGAGGGGTCTCCTCCTTTGTGGAGAAGTGACGGCAGAAGCCTGGGGCTGGCCAGAGGAGAGGACAGTAAGGTTAAACCAACACGCTCTAACCACCAAACCAATTCTGTCCAATCGCAGCATGCCCCCCACCTGCATCTTCCTCTTTCTGTTCCTCAAAGCTTCACCACTTCACCTAAATGCCAGGAGATGTCTTCATCCAGAACCCCACACCTCACCTACGAACATGCTATGCCAATAACGCTAGCCTACGGCAGACCCCCTTGGCCCAGGAATCAGTCCTACACAGCACTGCATTTTTCTTGTGGGGCTCCCTGTATGACTCCACGTCTTCATATCTCAATCACGTCTCTATCTCGCTTTTTTTCTATCCTTTCTTTTTCTGCAGAACTCTATCGCTCATATCTTCACTTTACTGTCACCCCATTCATCTCGTATCACACATGCGGACCTCATGATCTAGCCTTTTCGCCTTTAGTGACCCAAGTTTTATCCAGGACGCCTCCCACCTCATCGCACAGACTCTCCTCTGTACACCACTCCCACTTCTCCCGCAAGAACACCTTCAGCTTCGCCCCTCGGACCCCTTGCTCTTGATTACAGGCCACCCCTCGCCCTGGTGCAGCCCCAAGAGCCCTGCTCCTACTCGGGGTGCTCCTGGAGGGAGGCGACCGGACCCCAGGCCACGCAGACCAGTGCCACCAGCGCCAGCAGCGCAGAGCCATGCCTGAGAACGGCAACCGGCGGGCGGAAAGGCTAGCAGTGACTCCGAGTGCTGAGCGCAGGTCTACAACCAGCCGGGGGCGGGCCCCTGGGCCCGCCCATCTCTGTGGCCCCGCCCTAAACCTCGCCTCCAGCACGCTAGGACAGCTCAACTTCTAGACTCCACTTCGAACTCCGAAAGAGCCCCGCCCCCAAAGATAACCACGCCCCCAGCTCCAGAAGCCACGCCCCAGAACGCCCGAACTTCAAAATTTAATCAATTTCTCCCCAGTCTTCCCGGTCGCTGCAGATACCGGAAGTCTAGGATTTAAAGGAAAGCGAATCCTCAACGCCGTTTCAGTTGCTTTTGGAAAAGAGAGCCAATTAGAAACGAGTTTACTTTACGTAAAGCTTGTCGCTCGCTGATGACGCAATGGTCTGCTGCCGTTGCCTTTTGATAGGGTGTCTTCCGTCTTGAGTGATATTTGTCCCAGCCAATCAGGAGCCCAGAGACCGGAAGTCTCTGCTTATCCTGGTTCTAGCCCCTTATTTCTAAGTCTAGGTGTTGTACTGGTGTGGCCGCAAACAGATACTGCTCGTGTCAGACCAGGGGAAATATTAACCTTCAACCCCGTCCAGCAGCACAGGGATCGGGGTGAGGCAGTACCTTATGTGCAGAATTTAAGGGGGCACCCAAAAGCTCAGTAATTAAGATAAATCGTGCCTTTTTTTTTTTTTTTTTTTAAAGACAGCATTTCTCTGTGTAATAGGCCTGGCTTTCCTGGAAGTTGCTTTGTAGACCAGGCTGGCCTCGAACTCACGCCTGCCTCTGCCTCCTGAGTGCTGGGATTCATGCAATTCTAATTTATGTTTTAAAGGAAGATTGATTCAAAACCGTAAGCAGTATCTATTTTTTTAAGTTTTTATTACATTTAATTATCTTATTACATTATTTATGAGGGCCGGTGTACACGGCGCTCACATGGTGTGTCATCGTTGGGTAGCTTGCGGGAATTGGTTCTCGCCTTCCACTATATGAGTTTTGGGGTATTGAACTAATTTCTGGGCCCGGGGGCAAGCTTCTTTACCCTCTTGCTGACCCGCAAATATTTTCTACACAAAGACAGGAGCTAAGGATGGTAGAGTGTCTACTCAGTGCACACAAGACCGTGGTTTCAACCGCAATAACAAAACTATAATTAAAATAAGGGCAGAATCCATCGTCACCTTTAACCAGATAAGCCTAGGACTTCCCTAAAGGTTCTTCCCCTTCTTGGAAGTTACTAACCTATTCTGTCACCCCCCACAGCCTCTAACTCTTGTTTGTTTATTTTTGTTGGAGATCGAACCCAGGGACTTACGCAATTCCTCTACCTTTTAACTGCACCCCTTGCTCCTGGCTCATTTTCTGTTTCGTAATTGAGCAATGAGGCTAGTCTGCGCTACAGAGTGATGCCTGGTCTCACAAAACAACACGCTACTTCTTTTGTGAAAGGTAAGTCGCAGCGGGAATGTCAGCGTACTAGTTAAAAAAAAAAAAACTGGCTGGACTGGCCTGACTGTCATCGGGATTTCTTGGCCAAGATAAATGGCTAGGTTTCAATTTGGTGAACTTCATTCATTTGATTTTTATGGTCTGTTGGAGCCTTGTGCAAGAGCTTAATGTAGAACAGAAGCTTCCTCTGTTTTCTATTTCATACTGTTACAATATTTTAAGAATCTCTGTGTTTGAGGCCAGCCTGGTTTACAGAATGAGTTCCAAGATAGCCAAGGATACACACAGAAACTCTGTCTTTTATATATATATGCCAGGCATGGTGGCGCACGCCTCTAATCCCAGCACTCAGGAGGCAGAGGCAGGCAAATCTCTGAGTTCGAGGCCAGACTGATCTACCAAAGCAGGGATATACAGAGAATCCCTGTCTCAAACAAACAAGCAAACAAGATTATTTTTTAATTGAAACATACAGAAACGTGTACACTTATATAAATATTATTCTCTTAATATGTCATTGTACTTTAAGTCCCACAAGACCAGTAGGCAAGCCCAATGCTGCCCGCAAACCTATTTTGTGTAATCAACTAGAGCTGGACTTACAGGCAGTTGTGAGCCATCTGACATTGGTGCTGGGAATTGAACTTTGATCCTCTGCAAGTGCAGCAAGTGTTCTTAGCTACTAAGCTGTGTTAAGTGGTAACATATTTAATATTTTTGTGACATGAAAATTACTTGTTTATAAATAAAATTTTATTGGGGCATGTTCATTTCTTTTTTTTTTAAATTTATTAAGCATACAGTGGTCTGCCTACATGCATGCCTGCAGGCCAGAAGAGGGCACCAGATCTCATTTCAGATGGTTGTGAACCACCATGTGGTTGCTGGGAATTGAACTCAGGACCTTTGGAAGAGCAGGCAGTGTTCTTAACCACTGAGCCATCTCTCCAGCCCCTCATTTCTTTTTAAAAACACATTTTATTAATTCTTTGAGAATGTTATACAATCACTCCCTAATTCCCTAATCCCTCCTAGATCCACCCCAACACTGCAGCTTCATGTCATGCTTTTTTTAGTAACCCACTAAATCCAGTTTCTGCTGCCCATGTACTCATGGCATGGTGGATCTACTGGGGGCTACACCCGTAAGGAAAACTGAGCCACCCTTTCCTGGAAATCATTAACTGTCTGTAAAGCCTCAGACAGCAGTAGGGTCTTGGGAACCCTTCTCCCTTGTGGTAGTTTAAATAAAAAAGGCTCACAGGGAGTGGCACTATTAGGAGGTGTGGCCTTGTTAGAGGAAGCGTGTCACTGGGGGCGGGCTTTGAAGTTTTAGATGCTCAAGCCAGGCCCAGAGTCACTCTTCCTTTCTACTGCCTGAGGATCCAGATATAGCATTTAGTCCCTCTCCAGCACCATGTCCGCCTGTGGTGCCATGTCTCTCATCATGATGATCATGGACTAAACTTCCGAACTGTAAGCCACCCCAGCTAAATGTTTTCCTTTAAAATGTTGCCATGGTCATAGTGGCTCTTCACAGCAATAGAAACCCTGACTAGGAGGCCCATCTATGCTAGAATCTTTGCCCTCTTGATCTTGTGTGAACAACCACTGGCTGCTCAGAGTTCTTGAGCGCAGCGCAGCGGTCCTGGCTAGAAGATGCTGGTTTGCTCTGCTCGTCCCCATCTCTGGGCTTACAGTCACTCTGCCCCCTCTTCCACAATGGTCCCTGAGCCTTGGGGGCATGGTCTTATGGCTGTTTTAACACTTTGATGGCACAGTTGAGTAGTTGTGACAGAGATCATATTGTCCACAACACCCAAAATATTCATCTGGCCTTTTTCACAAAATTTGGTACCCTACATTGGACTGTAGGCTTCATAAAGGTGGTGGAGTGCAGGGACAGTCTCATTTACTCATTCCCAGAGCGTCACACAGTGCCTAGCATCCAGTGGGTATTCCTGGGGGTTTATCTTTCTGGTTATTTATTGATTTATTTATTTAATGTGTGAGTGCTCTATCTGCACGTACATCTTTGTGCCAGAAGAGGGCATCAGATCCTACTAAAGACGGCTGTGAGTCACCATGTGATTTCTGGGAATTGAACTCAGAACCTCTGGAAGAGCAATCAGTTCTCTTTAACTGTTGAGCCATCTCTTTAGCCCCCCCCTTCCATCTTTTAGATAGGATCTCAGGTAGCCCAAGCTAGCCTTGACTTGTTGTGTAGCTGAGGATGACCTTGAACTCCTGATCCTCCTGCCTTTACCTCCCGAGTGCCGGGAATTACTGGCATGTGCCAGCCACCAGATCTGGCCTGTGCAGTGATGGGGACTGACTCCAGAGTCTACTGCATGCTAGGCAAGCTCTCTACCAATTGAGCCTCAGCCTCAGTCCCTAAAGAATTTATTTTAATGATAAAAATCACCAATTGTTCTGTCTTGTAGAAGAAAGAGAACTTCAGGCTCAAACACCCAGAATCTCTACAGGGCTTCCCATTCCTAAGCAGACGCTAGAAAAGTCAACAGCATGGATTCTGGAGTCACTTGAGTTCAAATCCCGAGTCTGAATTTAACAGTCATAATATGGAGAGGTTTCATCTCAACTTCTTTTTCTCCTTCTTTAACATGAGAAAAGAATTATTCTGACCTGTAAGATTAAAATTAGATGACAGATAAAAACATCTAGCCTGGCCTGGTAGAGCATAATCCCAGGACTTTGAAGATGGAGCAGTAGTTCTCAACCTGTGGGTTGGGATCTTTTGGGAGTTAAACAATCCTTTCACAGGGTTTGAATACCAGACATCCTGCAATCGGACGTTTACATAACAATTCATAACAGTAGCAAAATCACAGTTAGGAAGTGGCAGCGAAAATAGCTTTATGGTTGGGGGGTCACCGCAACATGAGGGTCAGCATTAGGAAAGTTTAAAACCACTATTGTAGAGGCAGGTGGATCTCGGAGTTGAAGGCCAGCCACCAGGTGAGTTCCAGACCAGCCAGGGCTATATAGTGAGACCCTGTCTTAAGAAAACAAAACAAAAACAAAAGAAAAGAAACTGTCTGTATGTGGTAAGCCGACATCAGCTATAATTGTGGTCACCGGTGTCGTCCCTTCCCATGTACTGCTCTATGTTAGACCACAGGACGCTCCCAAGCCCTGAGGATACTTTGTGCATTCCTGATGCTTTTTCTTGGTTCTGTATCCTCAGCCCACATCCTTAGAGTAACAGATAATCACATTTCGGGGAAACTAAGTGACTTGCTCCTACTGTACCCATAGTATAGTCAGGTCTGTCACCAGGGCCTCTAGCTGCTGTCCTGGGATGTACCCCGTTCAGGCCCAGATCAATAACAATGACTCACTGGTCATATATTTGGATAGTTTTAATCATTAGCTTTCAGTATGCCACCAGGACCCTTTTCTGACATTGCATTTCTTCACAGGAAGAATTTACAGTTTGATGCATCATCTCTCAGACCTTAGACCTCCTTCAGAACTGCTAATGCATTTCCAATGAGCAGCAATGAGATGTAGCAGAGCAGGAGGTGGTGGCGGCTGCCAAGGCCACACCATCCCAAGAGATGTGGAGCCAAAACTGCTGTTGTGAGCCTCCCAGCAGGGAACACACACACTCAAAACACACACACTCTCACACTCTGTAACACACACTTACCCACTCAAAACACACACACAATCAAAAGAAAGGGTGAAGAGCATGTAAGGAAGGACCTCTGAGCAGATACGGAGGCAGAGAAGCACCTAGGGGCCAGCAGCAGCTAGAAGCCACTGCCAGACCAGGCCCCGCCCAGGAGGAGCCCAAAGGATAGGTCGCCCAAGAGCCATAGCTGGAGGAAAGGGTCCTAGGAGAAGCTGTGGTCTCTGCTGGAGGAGGGCCAGGTGAAGAAAGCAGGAAAATGATTTCCAGCCCTGTGACAGCTACATCTGCCCAGGTCACATCAGACCCCAGAGGTGGGTTCAACCAGGCTGGTGTTCCCAGCTGCCTGCCCATCCCATGGGTTTCCATCATCAGGGTGGTCTACCCTTCCATCCAATGATTTAACTGCAGTTATATACTCAGGAGAATAACTTGTATGCTCTCAATCAGGGACAGTTTTGCCATTCAGGAGGCATTTGGCTGTATCAGCAGACAGCTTTGGTTGTCGCGGTCTGGGCTCCCAACATCTAGTCAGTAGAAGCCAGGGGTGTATACAGTGCTTATCACAGTCTGCCAAGAATCCGCCAGATGTCAGTAGGGCTGAGGTGAAAAGCCAGGTTGTGAACTAACTGCCCTGGCCTCCTGGTACAGGTCTAACCTCGTCACTCCTTCAGTCTCCCCTGGGTCCTTCCATCCTCTGGCTGGGGCAGTTCCCAGCCTCTAGCTGTTGTCCATCAGGCTGGTTCTTGGTGATGTCCCCCAGCTTGGCTTCCTCCTAGGACTGGCAACAGTGGCTACCACCTAGGTTGCAAACCTCCCTCCCACAGCCAAGCCTAGCCTTGTCCTCAACTGTCCTGTCTCACCTGACCTGCCCCTCTCTGAGCATCCCCCTCTGCCCTCCTGGCCCAGTGCCAGTTCACCTCCCCCATCCTCGGCTGCCTCCCAGTAATTCACCCAGGTTGGATCCTTCTAAATATGGAACAAAGCAGACTTGTCTAGCAATAGCCAAGGTCATGCTCAAAACTGGGGGTGCTTTCTCTAGTTTAATGCCTGAGGCATTTGCTCCCCTCTGGAGCGCCTCCCTGGGAATAGATTCATTTTTATCTCACTGATACTGTGGGTTCTGGAGCTGCTGAGTCTGGTCCGGTTCAGGTTCCTTTGGTTGAAGAGCTAGGGCGAGCCTGCCAAAGTGACCTCATCCTGTTGGCCCTGGGGGGGGGGGGTGGCTAGAACCTCAGAAAGAACAGGAGGAAGCAGCAGCCTGGGAAGTGTACGACTCCTAGGCACTAAGGGAGGGCTGAGCTGAGGAGGCTGGCCCTTCTCCTTGTGCCTCCTCACCCCACCTCCCCTGTCACCAGCCCCCTCAGCTCTACCCTGGCTCAGATGCAGCCGAGAAAGGGATCCTGACATGGAGTCAGCTGAGGCCTAGGTGGGTCAGGATGCGCAGCCCTTGTATTGCTCTCTGTCTTTTGCCCAGCACCCTTCCCCCACTCAACTCCCAGGAAAGCAAGCAGAGCAGGAGATCCCCCCCCCGGACACCAGGCGCAGTCTGCTCTACTTCAGTCTGCCCGAGACCACTGTGTTCCAGGTCCACCTGTCCTACCAGGGCCAGCAGCGCAGGAGGGCCAGGACTGGGCTAGAGAGGAGCCCGGCCTTCACTGCAACCCCACCAGCTCAGTGATGGAGGGAGCATGCACCATGAACTCCTCGTAGTGGCTGAGGAAGAGCTGGAAGCGAGCCAGATAGGAGTCCTCATTATAGGGCAGCTGTTTGTCATGAAGAAACTTCGACACCAAGGGTTTCACCTGAGAGTCACAAAAGGGGAGAGGCCTCCGAGTCGCAGGCCAGCAGCAGGGCACCCACCTCGGGAGCGTTCTCTTGTCCATCCCCAGCCACGCTATGCCAGGAAAGTGAGGGGCTGGGGCATTGGAGAGCTTTTGTTTCTACCCCACCCTAGAAGGGAGGAATAGCCTCTCCCCCTCATTCCCACAAGACTCTCAACTACGTGCCCGCCCTCCTCAGCCCAAGGGGTGGACATGGGTCTCTCTGCTAGACATCTTCTTTGGGTCAAACATTTCAGATCTAATTTTCATCCTCAAAATCTCAAGATGAACCCTGTTCCCTCCCATCTTACAAACAGGGAAACTGAGGCTCATTGCTGCTAGGAAACCCAGGTGACTCTGATATCAAACCCACGTTGTCATTTGTACTCCAGGCTGCCCTTCCTGGGTGACCTTTGAAGAGGCCCATGAGGGGACTCAGAATTCAGATGTACCTGGAGGTTCCCACCACCCACCCTCAGACAGGCCTTTCCTCCCACCCCTCTGCCCAGCCTTCGGCTACCTTCAGGCACATGTGGTCAGAGAGCCAAGGGAAGAGGTGATGCTCCACATGGCAGCTGATGAGTGAGTGGCCGAATGCCCAGTCCAGCACTGGCTGCCGTGGCAGGTTCAGCACCCCCAGGCTCATCATGTGAATTCGCCGGGGCTTCTTGTCCAGGGAGAACATAGGCAATCCGATGTGCTACGATAGACATACGGGTCACACCCTGCAGGGGCTTAGACGACCCTGGGTCTGTCTTCACCAAGCATACAGGGGCCAATGGACCCTACAGGTGTGAGAAACAAGCCCTAGCCTAGCTACAGGGCTAACCCATTGTGCAATGAACTGAGTCTTTCCCACATCTGGGCCTCTCCCCATTTGGACAATGAAGGGCTTTGCCTATGCATTTTCAGAGCCCTGATATTCAAATGCCTGTGACTCACCGCTTGTGCTTGTGACCCTATAGGCATCACATCGGTGGCTTTTACATGTGTGTCAAAGCTCAGGTCGAGCAAAGTGAGAGCCCAGCCAATGCCATGAGGCAGGTCAAGGGCAGGGCAGGAGAAGGTGGGCGGGTGTGTGTATGTGTGTGAGGACAGCCAGGAGTTCAGCATTCAAGTTGGCATCATTTTTCCAGGGAGACTTCGCTGCTTCCCTGTGGGTGAAGACCTGCTCCATCTCTCTGCACAACCCCCTGGCACTCAGCACACCCACAGCTAAGCACTCCACCCTCTCAGTGTGTCCCATCTATTTGTCTCAATTCAGCCGAGCACCCTAGACCCAGGGCGGTGCCTAGTGGAGAAGGTTTTTGTAAGCACTGATTGAACGGAACAGTAGGAAGAGTAGCAGAGGATGTGTAAACAGGATCTTGAATGATGAGTAGGGTTTAGCCTGGAGAAGAAAGCGGGGGAGGGGGAAGGGGGGTGTCGCTCAAACCCAGACTTCCTGTGATGACCCACAGTGATGGGGCAGGAATTGGGGAAAGTGTCCTTCAGTGACCTTGGCTATGGTTATGGCCTTCTGTCAGACACCCTGCAGATGTTCCTCTTCACCGCCTGTATCCAGGGCTGAGCGCTTACCTGGAAGATGTTGACATGGAGATAGGGGTGGGCCAGCAGGGATCTGACCAGCAGCATGCAAGCCAGCGCTGAACTGGGGCTCGTGAAGCCCGACACATTCAGGAACAGCCAATACTGAGAATAAAGGCCCAGTGACATGAAGCCCAGGGTCCGAAGGGCCACCCTCAGCTCTTCCTTCCTCAGACGCTCTGTCAGAGGGACAAGAGGTGATGTAAGCAGGCGCCGTCATGAGCTGGCTCCCTGGTTAACCAGGAGTGTTAGGTCGAGGGCTGCTCTGGGTGTGTTCAGTGAACCCTGACCTTTCACCCTGGCCAAGGTCAGGGTCTGCTCTACAGCCCTGTTCTCCTACCCCTGGGTATTGCCCCATGATAGCAATGATTAAAACTTGCAGTGTGGTTTGTACGGAACATCTACAAGGTGCCCCCCCACTCTCTCTAAGATTTTATGATTTTGTGTGTGTGTGTGTGTGCATGTGTGTAAGTGCTAGTGTCCATGGAAGCCAGAGGTACTGATTGATTCCCCCTGAAGCTGGAGTTACAGGGGATTGTGAGCAGCCCAGCATAGATGCTAGGAATTGACGTCTGGTATAGCAGGAAGCTCTCTTAACCTCCGAGCCATCTCTCCAGCCCTTACGAAGTTCCCTCACACCTATGCACGCGCGCCTTATGTCTGCACACCGTCCTTGAGCCGGTGAGGAATCTGAGGCAGGCAGGTCAAGTTACCTGCCCACAGCCACCAACCAGTCAGTGAAGGAGAGACCTGGACCAGGTCCGGGCTTCTTTCCACCCAGCTCGGCCGCTCGGCCGCCTCTGACAGTCTTGACTTGCGGCCCCCAGCTATCTCCACAAGCAGGGCTCACAAAGCGAGGGAGGAAGGAAAGGGGGCTGGGACTGGTCTTCAGGATGCGTACTTCAGGATTCAGTACTCACCAAGAGCTACCAGCGGAGTCAAGATGGGGATGAGAAGAGGTGCGAGGAACATGTAGATGTAGCGGTTGAGGCACGGCATCTTCCATGTGCTCGAGTCTCCCAGGCCCACCACGTTGGTGTAGCCATGGTGTAAGTTGACGTGGTTGAGCTTACCGAACTCTGCAGGAAAGGCTGTGCATACCTAGAAGGGGAGCCAAAAGGGCACCGGGTCCGTATCGGACACAAGCGAACGAAGCAGAACCCAAGGAGCCCCAAGAACACGTCCACCCTCCCCGAGCCCATCGCTCCCAAGCCCTCCTCCTCTGCATCCACAGCTAATCTAACTTGCCCATCCTCTCTCAAGCATCCATGACCCCCCATGTGGCAGCCAGGCAACACACTGCCATCTACTTGGTGTTCCTCTGCAAAGCATTTAGGGACAAGGAGGTTGGACCCTTGTATTGTCACTCCCCCACTGGCCACCAGCTAGGCAACTGCTCAAATCTCAAGGGCTGTCACTGCAGGTAAAGCTGGAACCCGCCACAATTATTTTTTTGTGTACCTGGCAAGCAGCTGTACCTTCGTGACACTACTTGGAAGCCTGAGCTCAGAGGAGCAAAGAAAAGTTTCTAGCGGTGGTTTGAGGGTGCATGGAGGTCACTTCCTGAAGAGTCCACAATGCAGGCTGGAGGGGCATAGGGACACTAGTATGCACAGAGCCAATATCTCCCTAGAGTGATTCTTTTTGGCATGGATTGGCATGGATCCGTAATGGGATTCTTCAGTGCCACTCACCAAAGCGTAGCACGTACTCTGACAAGGAGACCAATCATTCTGAATGCAAAAGAGGTGCTAGGTTGTTTCTTATGCAGATGTATGCAGATGAGCATGCAGAGGGAAGGCTTCAAGGGTTTTATCCAGGCCAGAAGATTTGGCTGACTTTTGTGAAGATGCTTTCCTGTTTCCAGAAGGGGAAGCTTCTCAATACCAGCTACTGTGAGGCAGGTAGACTGCAGGGCATATGCACTGAGCACCAAGTCTCAAAGTCAGGCCTGCCTTACCCTCTGACCTGCCAGGGTATGTTTTATGCCCTGGGGAACTGCCCTACATAGAAGAAGCTAATTCCGTGTGTGTGTGTGTGTGTGTGTGTGTGTGTGTGTGT
>JAQHUG010000183.1:362920-401055 GCA_028555095.1 Dicrostonyx torquatus
GTGTGTGTGTGTGTGTGTGTGTGTGTGTGTGTGCGTGCGTGTGTACTATGGCAGTTTAGAGGACAACTTACAGGACCAAGTTCTCTCCTTCCGTCACATGGGTCCTGGGGACAAAACTTAGGCCACCAGGCTTGCCAGCAAAGCCCCTTTACCCACTAAGACATCTCACTGGCCTCCAGATATCATAGCACATACTCTCTATGGCTCCGTGTAGGTCTATGGGGCAAGGATTGATTTACTCTTTAGAGGAAAAAGAAGAAAAAGACCAGCTGTATTCTTCCCTTGAAGTTCCCTCTTGCTTCCTGAATCCTCACCAGCTACTGCCGTCCCAGGATTCCATCCTTGAGCCACACTGGCCCCTCGAGATCCACGCCCCCACTGTCTCCACTCTGCCTGGACATTGACACTCCTACTCACCCTGTCTTGTCTTTCAAAGTCATTCTCACCCCCTATGTTCTTCCAGGGACAGTCTTGGCAAGGAGCAGTGTGCCTTCCCAGAGGTAGCTGCAATAATTAAGATGGGCAGCGGTGGTCACAATTGTACACGCTGTGTAACCCTGACTGGTAGAATGATGTCTTGGTCCTCTTGGTGGCTTGAGTGTAAGGACTGTGTGACCAAGAAGACCTATGTTTTTTACCTCTAAGGGCCACAATGTTCTCATCTGTAAAGTGGAGACAGGTAGCCTAGGACCTCTGGACAGTTGATAGGCATCCCACCAGCATCTATAGCCTATGTACCTTTCTAATCGGTCCTACACCAGGTCCATCATTAGGGATGGAACAAGGTAACCTCAGACTTGGCTAACAAATGAGAGCATGCTGGTCACCCACTTGGTAAAGCGTACCTGAGAGAAGGGAGTGTTAAATCTGGCACCCCAAAAGACTTAGCAGAGGGCTGGAGAGGTGGCTCGGTGGTTAAGAGCATTGCCTGCTCTTCCAAAGGTCCTGAGTTCAATTCCCAGCAACCACATGGTGGCTCACAACCATCTGTAATGGGGTCTGGTGCCCTCTTTTGGCCTGCAGGCATACACACAGATAGAATATTGTATACGTAATAAATAAATAAATAATTTAAAAAAAAAGACTTAGCAGAGATAGGTAAGGAAATTGAGGACCTTCCCCCGTTTGGAGACTGCAAGGGCGAGAAAGCACAGTTCCTGGGTGCCCGGCAACAACCTCAGGAGACTGACTTCTTGTCCACTTCTGAGAGCTCCCTGGTGGGAAGGGACAGTGCCAGCCTGCCTTCAGCTGCTACCGATTTCAGGATCAGAGCGTAGAAGGACAGTGGCCCAGGGATGCTAGGAATGATCCCTGCAGACATGTGCAGAAGTGGGGGGCTCAAGGACCCCTCCAATGAATAGACCTCACATATACCCATCTCCCACCCCAACCTTTCATCACCCCATTCTCAGCCACCCCCTCCCCAGTGCCTACAGAACAGAACACAAGCATCACAACAATGTAGAATGTACAAAAATATAATGAGCCTGAAGGAAGGGTTCGGGGTACAGTGGTGGGGATCACAGCATCTGGCAACCCCAGCGCAGGGAGAACCAGGAGGGGCTGAGGCAGTAAACAGTCAGAAGAAGTGAGAAACAGCAGTACCTGGAGCTTCGAGAAAAAGGAGTCGGCACTTGGAGGTGGCCCCAGGCTTGGGCCTAGAAATCAAGAAGGCTGGGGGTGGACTCGGGGTAATAGTGGCAAAGAAGCCACCGCCCCCAAACTCAGAACTGCGTGTGCATGGGTAGTGCACCTCCAGACAGAACGCAGAGGTCTTTGGGGTTCTTTCCTCTGTCCCAGGGAGCTCAAGGAGGAGTTAGAGACTGTGTGTGCTTGCTCCCTGCTCTCTGAGCTAGAGTCTGGGACGGGGGTTCACTGCTGACAAGGAGGAGGGGCATGGCCATGGCAGGGCTGGATGTGAACCTGCACACACATGGCTCCTGAGGACTGAACCACATCTATAACCTTGGTGTGGTGGAGGAGCTATAAGGACACACTCTGAGGACCTCCTCTGGGCTAGCCTTTGCTCTGGTTTTCACCTTCATACCATCACAGGGCTGGACACATAGTGAGTTCTCATTTCTCCATGATCCATGCAGAATCAAGAGCAGCCCAGGCCCCTCCAGACTCTGAGGGAAAACTTCCCCTGACCACCCATAACACACATACACACACACACACACACACACACACCCTATATGCATACTACACATACACACTATACACACACCACACATAGCATATGCACACACAGTACACACACCCTATATGTACATTGTATACACACACACACAATTCATACACCCTGTATATACACACCACACACACACACACACACACGAGAGAGAGAGAGAGAGAGAGAGAGAGAGAGAGAGAGAGAGAGAGAGAGAGAGCGCCTTGGGAGCCTGGGCACAATCAGGACCTCATGTTCTCTGCTTATCCAGGATCTTCCCTTCACAGAGCCTTCCCACACTGGGCCTGACACAGATTGCATCCAGCCCCTGCCTGTCTAGGCCTGGGAGACTCAGGCAGTTAGCAGATGCGGTTCTACAGCCAGTCAGCATTGACTTCCCAGGCCTGGGGGCCACAATACTGAAGCACCTTGCTTCTAGGCCCCCTGGTTCTCTGGAGACCCTGGGAACACTGGGCTCCACAGTGGAGTGGGGCAAAGCTAAGGGTGAGAGAGAGGGGACTGGCCTTCTGTGAGACGGGGTGTGCTGGGGAGAGAAAGACCAGGCATTTGGCTGAAGGGTCTGGCTGGGGAACCTCCCTTCTGGGGTATATGAAGAGGGGGTACCCAAACTCTTCCATTACAGTAAGTAAGAAGCAAAAGTTTACAGCCTGAAAAAATACAGGACCCCACTTCCACTCCCAAGAAGGACTGGAGAAGGTGGGTACCTGGAACAGGTCACACTACACACCCCGGCCATGCCCACTCTAGTTCTAATTCAGCTCTGATGTCATCTAATCCCCAGGGCCAATCAGTCCCTAACCACCAATCCTCTTGTAATTCAGGACTTTTCAATGAGGGTGGCTCAGGGGATCCAACACCCCTCAGAAGTGGCGCTCTGGAATGCTGTGGTTCCTCTGGGTGCCTCCAGGCGACACCTCTGCTTCAGAATGTGGACAGGGTTTCCAGGGAGATGACCCATGTGACCCTTGCTCCTGGAGAAGGGGTGGCAGGGATGGCAATTGTGAGGACCTCTGGGCCCCACCATGGGTTGTGGCAACTTGCAATTCATTTTGGTCTGAGGCGAGGAAGAGGCACCTTTCATCTGCGGAGAAAGAGACAGACAGCCGGGTTCAGAACACAGCCTTCAAAGGTCTCATTTCTTTCCGAGACCAGCTACTCTGATGACTTAGCCACCCCCTCTCTCACAGGCTGATGGCCTTTCACGGGGACACTGAATCGTGAGCCAGACTGCCTTCCCACAGACAGCCTTTCCCCAAGAACTTGGAGTAAAAGCCCTCAGCTATCAAACGGAAGGGCAGCGAGCTTGTGGGGTGCTACACTGGACAGGAGAGACGGACAAGGGTTGGGGCGGCTATAATCATTTTTCTAATTGTGCCTCCACAGCCACTGTTGGACCTGTTGGGATCAGGGCTTGGGGGACAGTAGGTAAAACATATCTGCTTTGAGGGTGTGGGCAGTTGAGGTGAGATGCTGATGCCACACCCTCAGTCCCAGAGCAGTTGGCTGCTCCCCAGGCTCCAGAGCCAAACCCAGCCCAGGATCGATCATCTCCGCAGGAAACCACCGAAACCACCGTGAGGCTTGGGGTGAGCTACAGTCTAATCCCTGATCGTCCACTGGCTCACTGTGGCACACGCTCAGGGAATGGAGCTCAGGATTCGACAAAAGCATTGACTTAAGGACCTGGAAAGTGGCAGGATTCAAAAACACCCCAGCTTTAGGGCCGGGGATATAATTCAGTCGGTAGAGAGTGCTTACCTAGCATGCACGAAGTCCTGGGTTCAGAGCCCAGCACGTGGAGGGTGGATCAGAAATTCAGGGTCATTCTCAGCTACACAACAAGTTCAAGGCTAGCTTGGGCCACAGGAGACCCTGTCTAAAAGACTCTGAAAATTCTAGCCATGATTACTCTAAGTAAATTACACCTGTACTAAAATGTTTCCCTCCCATTTGGATTACCCCAGAACTGAGTGTCAACTATGATAAGAAAGCCTCCAGTTATTAAACTGACAGGTTTTGGTTTTTTGTTTTTTTTTTTTTGCTTTTTTTTTCTTAGCTGATGATAATGGAGCTCTTGCAGCTGATTACTGGCTTTGACTTTTATGCGGTATGATACTAAGCCTCCTCCCATTACTGAAGAGGTAGATCCTCTCCCCCATACAGGCACTCACAACTCTGTGTCCTCCAGCGCAGGGGGGCGCTCCAGAGCCTGCCTGCGCCTCCTCACGGCCCCCAGAATCTTCTTCCGAGGCCCCAGGGGCACGCTGATGCTGCGGAGGTCGAGGTCAGAGCACAGCATCAGGGCCTCCAGGTCAATCTTCTCCTGCCGCAGGAGGGAGGCAAAGTCCTCCAAGTACAGTGAGGCCAGGAAGGTCTCCAAGGGGCTAGTCTCAGGCTCCAGGTCCTCATCCAAGCCCAAGTCTAGCTCATCCCAGGGCAACTCCTCCCCGCAACTGCGGTCCTGCAAGCTGTTGGCACTGCCCAGGCTGTCATCGTCCAGGCTGGGGGTACTCTGCAGCCGACCCCGCATCCCTGTCCCATCCAAGCCACTGTCCTCGCGGCCCAGCCCGTGCAGCCCGCTGCTCAAATAGTTCCTTCGAAACACCATGGTACCCAGGCCGGGGCGAGTAAACAAGGAATCGTGGCCTGAATCGGTGCTGACCTCCGAGTGGGCAGGCTCGGCAGCCAGTGTGGCACGGGAGACGCTGTCCTCATCCGAGAGGAACATGTCCCTGAGTGGGGCACGGCCCCACTCTTTGGGGTTGGCGTAAGTGCCTTGGCGCACAAACATCACATCGCTGCCCAGCTGCAGGCCGGAGAGCGATCGGACGCTTTTGCGCCCGTCCTCGGAGACCTTGAAGGTGCCCTCGCCCCCCTGCTTGCGCCTCTCCAGCTTCTTCTGGATCTTGGCCTTGCCCTTGGCCGTGCCGTGCAACGTGGCCTGCGAGTAGGGCAGCTGGCTGCCCAGCGTCAGGTGCTGCAGTCGGCGGCTCAGAGTGCTGGACGTGAGGCTGGAGAAGCTGAGCGTGTCGGAGCGTTCGGCCAGCTCTCGCCGGTAGCGCCGCTCCATGCGCTCATGGTGTTTGCGCTGCATCTTGGCGCACTCGCGGATACGCCGCTCCGCCTCGCGAAAGGCCTTGTCCTTCAGCTTGCCCACCAGCTTGGGGTTGAGGCTGCTCTGCTTGGCTGCGATGGAATCCAGATAGCGCACGCTCTCCATGTGACCTTTCATAGCGGCCATGTCCAATGGCGTGTGGTAGTCATTGTCCAGGCACCAGATGTTGGCCCCGAAGGATACGAGGAAGGACAGGCAGTGCAGGTGGCCATTAGAAGCTGCCAGATGCAAGGGTGTGTTTCCCCAGATGTCACACTTATCCGGGTCACCCCTGTAGCGGCAATACGTGGAAAGAAAGGATGAGTCCTTTTAGCAAGCCAGACCGTGGGCTCGGGTTGGAGGGATAAGGAATCTGGGTTGGGGGAAATCAGAAAAAGAAAGGAAAGCCCAAAGACGTGAGCTACCTGCAGCACATCACCCCCTAAAGCGGTGGTTCCCAATCTGTGAGTCGCGATCCCAACAGGGTCACATATCAGATATCTTGCATATCGGATATTTACATTACAATTTATAACAGTAGCAAAATTACAGTTATAAGGTAGCAACGAAGTTTATGATGGGGGTCACCAGAACATGAAGAACTGTATTAAAGGGTCGCAGCGTTAGGAAGGTTGAGAACCACTGCCCTAAAGAAACCCATGTAGCTGAGACCTAGACTCCCAGGAGATGAGCTAACAGATATTTCGGGATTGAGCACAAAGCAGGGGTATGGGGAAATGGCCCAACCCACAAAGGGGCGGGGCTACCTAGGAGGCGGGGTGGGGCGGGCCTTCCCCTAGAGAACAGAGGGCTGGGAATCTCAGGGGATAAATATTTGATGCGCTGAAAGAAAGGAGTGAATTATTCATGGACCCTGCGGGGAGCTGGTCCAGAGAGGTGGTGGGCCAGGGCTGAGTCTGGGTCTCTAAGTGGGTGATGTGGTTTGTGAAGCCACGTTACAGGGTGACTGAATAAGAGAACTAGAGGGTGGTGTGTGCCGGGCTTAAACTTGGCAGAGCATGAGAGGGTGCGCGGTGGCATGCAGTGGGGACCGCCATGTCTGCAGGGAGCGGGGCCAGGCCTGGCAACGCCAGTGTTAGAGCAGGTGTCGGGTCTTGGCCTGGGCCAGAAGGGGACTGTGGGGACAGCCAGAACTGGAGAGGAAGAGGGCCGGCTACCTGGCTGTGCTGCTCTCTCCCTTGTGCAAGTTGCCCTTTGAAGCCGGTGGCCTGGCCCCCTCCAGAAGCCCTCTCTAATGACCTCTGGGTCTGACTATGGCCCGTAGTCCAGCTCCTGCTGCCTTCTCTAGGAATCTTGACTCTCTCTCTGGTCGGAGCACCCGGTCCTGACTGACACTAATGAGGCCACAAGGCCAGCCCAGAGCTGGGGAAAGAATCACTCCCTTGTCTCAACACCTCCCAGCACCCTTACCCCCCCCCCAGCCCTGCTCCCATCTCCACTTCAGCTTCCCCTCTGCTTGCCAAGTCCTGTGGATACTGTGGGGAAGCGTTGCTTGGCAACAGACCCTCCCTCATCAAGCACAAATCCTTGCCTCTGTAGAACCTCAAGGGCTTTGGAGGGCCAAGGACAAGCCCTCTTTCCCTTCAGACCCCTGTGTGAGACTTCCATGAGTCTCTCTGACAGATGTGCAGGGGGGATAGTACCTCTGTGTGCACCCCACCCCCAGCCTTGGCCTCTCACTGCCTAGGCTGTCTGATCCCAGGCTGTCTCCACTGCTGCTAGACCCAAGGGGCTGCCCGAGGGATACTGAAACTTTTCCCCACATATTCAAGCACACTCCAAGTACCAGGGTCAATGCAATCCCTGCCCCTGCCCTTGACCCTGAGACCTTCACATGAACCCTCTGGGGGCATGCTCCTCCTGACCAGGCCAGTATACTGGATACACCAGTATCCAGGCCAGCCCTACCAAACCGCTGATGTTAGGATAGTTCCAGTAATGTGATTTAATGTCCTTCCCCGAACCCACTTCAGCGACCCTGGATCCTACATTGCCTGACCCCTCCAGGTTCTCTGTGCTGACCCTCCCTCCCAGGACTACTCCAGAGGGAGGAGGGGGCAGATGCCCTCCCTGCATACATGGCTTCCCACTTCTCTGTCCTGCAGTGGGGGAGGGGTACAGTGACATTTGGTAGTATGGACAGTGCCCATAAATCTCAGGAGTGGAGTGGTGAGAAGGCACAGGTCAGTGTGAGACTCGTCCTGTGGGAGCCACTGGTGCTGTGGGGACAACCTTTTGACTCCTAGGTTGGATAATAGGCAGTGAAGGTCTCTGCTTTCCGGCCCCCACTTCTAGGGCCTTGGAGACTTCTCAGCCTTCTCTCCCCGCTTCCCTTAATTCTTGCATCCAGGTGCCCCCAACCCAGAAATGTCTTTAAGTTTTGAGCCACTCTGCAGCTCCCCCCCCCACATCGCAGGTCTTCTCTTCTAAGCCCTACACACAGTTCACATCAGCCTCAGCTGATGTCCCCTCCACGTGTGTCTCTCAAAGTATGGCAGGCTGCACGGTCTCACCTTAGGGGCTATCCATACGGGAAGAGGGCACCTGGGGGAGAGGGTAAGAGATGCCATGAGGTTTGGGACACGGGGTTCTTATGGTTCCCTGCTGGTTGGGCAGAGTATACTCACCCTCGACTCACAATGAGGCGCAGAGACTCCAGGTTGCCATGATAGGCAGCCCAGAGGGTGGGGGTCATGCCATCCTCGTCAGGGGCATTCAGTTCCTTCCGGGTGGCCTCCTTGAGGAGCTCCAAGTAGCCATCCCTGGCGGCCCGGTGATACTGGTCATTCATGGCGCCCGAGTTGGACGGGTCGTGCAAGGGACACCGAGAAATGTCCCCCCGACGGGGAGGGCAGCCAGGTTAGGACTGAAACATGGGTTTGAGGGAAGGGGCTGGGCAGAAGCCTGTGCCACCAGCCCCTGCTGGCGCAGATGGAGGATGCCGGGCGCCAGAGCCACGACTACAGAAGACTATGGACTACCGGACTACCGGGACATCTGAGCCGCGCACCAGGAGAAGGAGGGGGGAAGTCTCTCACAGCCCAAGACCCGCCCAGGAGCTTCCCCTGGGTCCTAAACGCCTGCTGTTCAGCACACAGGGGTGATTCAATTGAAGTCCAGCTCTCTCGCGTCAAAAGCTTCTACTCTGGCGTTGTGCCTCTTGAGACTCAATATTGAGGACAATTTAGGATGTCCTCAACAGAGCTCCGGGCGCTAGACTCCCTGATTTCTTCACCCGTCAAAAGGAACGCGCCAAGGATTGGAGAATGGTGTTTGAGGGTGGAATGGAAAGGCAGTTCTGATCCGGAGGACAGTGGACCTAGAGGAGCAGGAGGATCCACTCATTGCAAGACAATCCGCGAGCAGGGCGCAGCAATGCCTCCAGAGTTGCCAACTCGCGCGGGGTCGGACAACAGCTCTCCAGCAGGGGGAGCTAAAGGACTACAAGCCGGCAGTGGGCACCCCGTGGGAACCAGACTTGGCAGCATCCAACAATCATCTCTGGGCAGCAGTAGTAAGGGATACAGGAAGACCGAACTTGGATCACTCTGAGGGCAGGTGGGGAAAGGGAGAACTGTTGTCCCGATCCCGGAGCAGCAAGCAAGATCCAAGATATAGGTGGCTCCTGAGCTGCGACGGCGTCTAGGTGCAGGCGGCCACTGGGGTGGGAGTCCAGCTCTGCAAGCTTTGGATGGGTGCGATCTCTCAGTACCAGGTTGCAGTGGGTGTTGGGGGCGGATGACCCTCTAGGTGCCGCAGAATGGGGCCACTCCTGAACCCTGGCCGCGCCAGCGCGACAGGGTGAGGGGATCTTAACAGGTAAATATAAATCTCACCTTATCTGACTTCCCTAAATTCAGCTCGGAGAAAAGATGGATCATGTGAGTGGGACTGAGAGGTTTATGGAGCCGGGCTCTTGTGGCTGTAAATCACTCTGCCCTCTCCGGTATAAAGCACTGGTCCAGCCCGGCGTGGGAGAGAGGAGACGCTTGCTGCCCCTTGATCCCCAACTTGGTGTCGGCTTCCAGTGCAGCCAGGTGCGTGCCCCTGGCCAGGGGATTGTAGGATTTGGGGAGTGGAACCTTGTGCAGGACCCGGCCTAGTGCTGTTACTTCTTTCAGTACAATATTTCTGGTCCAGGTGGGAGAGATTCAGTCTTTCTCTTCTTCTTCCCCAGGGTTCGGTCTAGCACCCTTAGTCCCCACATTCCAGGGTCCCCAAATCCATTCCAGGAGGAAAGGAGAGCCCCCTGGGTTGACCTGGAATCCCGTCCTTCCCCTCCCCCTCGACCCCCGCAGTGATCCCTTCAACCTCCTCCAGTCGCCCCCACCATGTCGGAGGAACTGGTTCAGCACCCCAAAGAGAGCCTGCCGGGGCCACGGGCCAGCCCCCGCGAGGTGTGGAAAAAGGGCGGCCGCCTGCTGTCCGTGCTATTGGCTGTCAACGTTCTGCTGCTCGCCTCCACGCTCATCAGCGGTGGTGCCTTCAACAAGGTGGCCGTGTATGACACCGACGTGTTCGCGCTGCTCACCACCATGATGCTGCTGGCCGCGCTGTGGATCATCTTCTACCTCCTCCGCACTGCGCGCCGTCCCGATGCGGTACCCTACCGGGATGCGCATGCCGGCCCCATCTGGCTCCGAGGTGCCCTGGGATATGAGGACAAGAGTCGGGTGGGCACGGTGGGAAGTTGCAGTCTGAGGCTCCTGGAGGACCTGCAGGGTGCGACTTTGGGTAGACAGGTTTGCTGAAAGTTCCCTGGGAAGGCTGGTGTGGCTGAAAGCTCATTGGGGTCGGATGCACTGAGAGGGTGGAGAGAGGGAAACGGATCCTAGAAGATATGAAGAGGTGGAGGAAGCTTCTTTGGCTTGTCTGAAGATTGGACAGGGATGGTCATGCAGAGCCTTTGTATGCAGACCAAAAAAAAAGTAAAAAACAATAGCAGCCAACAAGGTCTGTCCCTAGGCTTTCCCCTTGTCTGTGCAATGGAGGGGACACAGGATGTCCACCCTCTTCCTCCTCAATCATGCGTTCATCTCCCATCACCTCTTTGTCTCCCAGCCCTTAAGTTTGCCCATATACCTATCCATCCTCTAATCCTCTGTCCCTCACCCTCTCCATTCATTCCTCCATCCAACCGCCTGTTCCTGCCCCCATCCATCCACCCAGTAATCTCTCAGTCCATCCACCCACCCACTCACTCATCCTCCCAACCTCTCCGCTCATCCATTCTCCCACCCAATTGTCCACCTACTCCCTATGCACACCCCCAACTAACCCCTCACCTTCAGAACCTATCCTCCGCCCTACAAGCCCTCTCTCCTGCCTCCCTGATACACTACCCCCTGCTGACCCTGATTCTCAGGTGGGCTCGTGCTGTTTGGAATTTGCACCCTTGTCATGGATGTCTTCAAGACTGGTTACTACTCCAGTTTCTTTGAGTGCCAGTCGGCCATCAAGATCCTGCACCCCATCATCCAAGCCGTGTTTGTCATTGTCCAGGTGGGTTGAAGGAATGTCCCCATACTGGGAAGAGCCTAATACCGGGCAAGAGCTCAGGAGATCTGAGGTTCACACGTACCACCTCCTAGCCCCCAGAAGTTCGGTAAACGGAGTCAGACTGTGGTGGGGATCATATGAGGCCATAAACGAGGAAACACTGACTCATAACATGTGTCTAAATGTGAGTTCCTACTTAGGACTGCTGCAGTTTTATTTCAACCTAAGTGGTGCCAGTAACTAACACCTAGGAGGTGCGAGTTGTGACAGTCGGCCCTGTCTGGTAGAACCTTGGGTGTCCACGGAGGACATCAGACTCTGCCCAGGGTTGTGCTGTGACCATGACCATGGCTACGGCTTATTTGATCTTGGTCATAGCTCCACGCTTGACGTTTGTTTAGGAGGCAGGGCATCCCGTAACGATGATTTTTCAGACAAGTCCCAGTCACTTTCTTTTCTTTGTCCTCTAGTGACTCACTTCACACAGCCCAGACCGGCCTTGAACTCCCGCGTCCACCTCCCGAGTCTGGGAATTTTGGGAGTGTGCCACACCTGGCTCGCTAGCTTTTTGTTTTAATGTGTTGCATGAAGATCATTTGAAAGGGCTGACTAAGTTGAGGCAGGAGTGCTCCTGCATGGGACCAGAAGAGAAGCTCACCTTGTAGCATTAGCAAGATGACCGGGGGACGGTGCCATGCCTTGAAGCATCTCCCTGCCACCCAGATGTCCACAGTGCCACACACATGTGGCTGTGGCACTTAAAGTAGCTTTAGTCTTTTACATTTCATAAGTTTGAAGACTGCTCAGGAAAAATGAAACCACAAACACCTCCATGTAGGTGAATCCCGTGGCAGGGATTCAGTGGCGTTTGGATGAGGGCAAGGCCTTTCAAATCCACAAAGGAAGAAGACATCAGAGGCTGTGAACAAAGAGGCCAGAGGTGTCAACAGGGCAGTCAGGAGTTCAAGGTCACTTCTTGCTACATATTGAGTTCAAGACTAGCCCTTGGGAAGCAGAGGCAGACAGATAACCATGAGTCTGAGACCAGCTTAGTCTACATATGGAGTTCCAGGTCAGCCAGAGCTGCATAGAGACCCTGTCTCAACAACAGTAAAATCCCAAAGAGCTTTTTTGACCTTGAGACCTTGAGCAAGACCTAATCTGAGCCTGACCTTGTTCCCAGAAAAACATCACTTGGTAGTCAAGACTCCACTCCCCTCTACCACCCTAGCTCCCCCCTCAAATCTCATCAAGATGAAAATATCTGACATTTCCCCAGCTTTAAGGAACAGAGAGCCACTATTTTTGTTTTGTTTTGTTTTTCGAGACAGGGTTTCTCTGTGGCTTTGGAGCCTGCACTGGAACTAGCTCTTGTAGACCAGGCTGGTCTCGAACTCACAAAGATCCATCTGCCTCTGCCTCCCGAGTGCTGGGATTAAAGGCGTGCACCACCACCGCCGGGAGCCACTATTTTTTTTAAACAAGCTGAAAGATAGAGTAGAAAGAGAAATTATTCCTTTTCCTTTTGTAATGCTAAAATAAACTTGATTAGTCTAAGGCTTCTTGGGATAGAGGAAATGCCATGGTGGGCGTGGGTGGGCACTGGGCTCTGGAGATCAGCCCATGTTCATGGTACTGAGCCTGCCCCCGCTCTCTCTGTAGACTTATTTTCTCTGGGTCTCTGCTAAAGACTGTATCCACACCCACCTGGACCTGACCCGGTAAGAACCACAGCTCAGTGTCTGTGGGCCAAGGGCTCACCTAGCATGAAAGAGGAAGCTTGTTGTCCTGGGTGCGGCTCTTCCCTCTCAGTCTTGGGTGGGGTGTCAACCACCCCTTCCTCTTTGTCCTAACTTTCCACTGCCTGGACTGTGCCCTTTTCCCTAGTGGGGCCTGAGCCTCAGGACACCCGCCGGCCCTCTCTTATCTGGCATCCCACCAGGCCAAGTCTGGCTTCCAAGTTCAATTCCCATGTTCATGGGGGTCCATCTGCTTCTCGTTTCGTAACTCCATCTCTCAGGAGGGCTCCCAATCCCGTCTTGCTTTGCCAGGACCCATAGTAAGTCCAAGACTCACAAGCCTTTTCTTCTCCTCGTCCATCACTCTCAAACAGGTGTGGGCTCATGTTCACCCTCACCACCAACCTAGCCATCTGGATGGCAGCCGTCGTGGATGAGTCCGTGCACCAGGCCCACTCCTACAGCGGCTCTTATGGCAACACCAGCCACACCCGCCTCACCCCTGACCGTAAGTTTCCTGTTAGCACTGGTCCTGTGGCTGCCAGGCACTGGATAGGTGCTTGGCGTTATTCACAGTCAGTCAACCATGCCTTTGCCAGGGCATGGTGGTAAAGGTAGAAGCCGGAGCCTCCTCCAGCTCCAGACACTCCCTGGGAAATGTGGGTAGAGGCAACAGGGAACAAGAGTGTATAACGTGTTTCCTCACCCTTGAGGGTACAGTCTTGGCCATACTGTCCAGGTCTCCGTCCCACCAAGAAGGAGCCCAAGCTTCCAGAAAGAAGGGCGAGACTGATGATGTTGAGGAAAGGGAAGGGAGACAGTGTGGTTCAGCCTTCCAGCCTGGGGAGGAAAGAAAGGCAACCCCCACCCCATGTGGGTGGTGGTGACTTCATGATGACATCACTTGAACATATGACTGCTTTGCTTGGTGTGCAAAATGCCTTAAGTGTTCTGTCTAACAATTTCCCTTTGGAGATAAATATTGTTAATTTTCCCATCTTAAAGAAGCAGAAACTCAGCACAGGTGGGTAAAGAGTTGCCCAAGGTCACAGAGCCTAAAATAGAAGTGTTGAAACGCACCTTTGCTTTTAGCCAGTGAGTTACCCTGAAAAAGAGCATCCTTCACAGTCCACCGGTTCTAGATCTCTGGCCTTCTCCTCTGTCCAGGACCAAACTAGATAGCTAAGACTCCCACGTATACCCACAACCCCTACTGGCACAAGGGAGCCTGCAGAAATTGGAAGCACAGCCCTGGCCTGCAAAGAGACCCCAGTGTAGAAGGACTGGTAAGAGCCACCTGCTGTCCACAGGGAATCTCGATGGTGGAGACCGCAGCCCCAGAGAGGCGGTCACCATAGGAGAGGCTGCAGTGTTAGGAGTCAGGCATTTTTCCTTGGCTCGTCCAGTACAAGTCTCAGACCTCACTGGGCCTCAGCTTCTTCATCCACAGATCCAGCTGGGGTGGAGCCATTTGCCAAGACCCCAGGCATCCTAGACAGCCCATTCTGAACCCTCTTGGTGTGGCGCAATGGGAATCGTGGTGGGAGTCTGGACACAGCAGCTGGAGCTCTGGGCTGTCAAATGCAGAGGGCTGGCCTGGAGGAAAGCATTTTCTTTTATGAGGTCCAGAGCCTGCCTAACTCGGAACAAAGGATCCTCGTGAATCAGGAGGGACTGGAGAAATGGAGGTGCTCAGACTTGCAGTCCCCATTTTCTTTTCTTTTTTTAAAACCCATTTTCTTTTTGTGTTTGAGTGTGTGTGTGTGTCTGTGTGTGTGTGTGTGTGTGCAAGCCAGAGGTCAATGTTAAGTAGTTTCTCAATTCTTTCTTTTCTTTTAAATTTTTACAGGTATTTATATATTTATAGAATCTCTCTCTCTCTCTCTCTCTCTCTCTCTCTCTCTCTCTCTCTGTGTGTGTGTGTGTGTGTGTGTGTGTGTGTGTACAGAGGACATAATCTGCTTTCAGGAGTTGGGTCTCTCATTCCACCATGTGAGTCCTGGAAATTACACTTAGGTCCACAGGCTTGGTGGTAATTGGTGGCAAGCACCTTTTTACCTGCTGAGCCATCAGCCTGGCCCTCCACCTCACTTTTTGAGGCAAGTTATCTCACTAAATCTGGACCTCAGCTAAACTGACTGACCAGCAAGCCTCAGGGACACCCTGCCTGTGCCTGCCAGGCACAAAGATTTTAGGCACATACGTACCACCATGCCACACCTTTTACACGGGTGCTGTGGAGTCAAACTCAGGTTCTTATGCCCGCATTCCTTGTATTTTATAAACTGAGACTTCTCCAGGCCCCAGACTTTTAAAATTTATTGATTTTTATTTGAAGTGATGTTTTGCTTGCATGTATGTCTGCGAGGATGTCAGATTTTGGAGTTACAGACAATTGTCAGCTGCCATTTGGGTTCTGGAAATCGAACCCAGGTCCTCTGGGAGAGCAGTCAATACTCTTAACCACTGAGCCATCTCTCCAGCCCAAGCCCCAGATTTTTTTTTTTTTGAGACAGGGTTTCTCTGTGGCTTTGGAGCCTGTCCTGGAACTAGCTCTTGTAGACCAGGCTGGTCTTGAACTCACAGAGATCCACCTGCCTCTGCCTCCTGAGTGCTGGGATTAAAGGCGTGTGCCACCACCGCCCGACTCCAAGCCACAGATTTTTATCGTTTTAGTTTTAGCAGTGATTTGTCTTGTAGAGTCTGGCACAGTAAATAATTATGGAATGAATGAAGAAGCCAGACCCTGTGGAGTCCTCAGGGCTGCAGTGGTAACTGGCAGAGGGAACCTGAGCCCTTACTTGTCACAGACTATAGAAGAGGGTAGAACCCAGCCCTGTGCCCGTCTCTCCACAGCAGAGCGCGCAGGCAGCACAGCCGGAGGAGACCCGTGCCCCTGCAGCACGGCCATCTGCCAGATCTTCCAGCAAGGCTACTTCTACCTGTACCCCTTCAACATCGAGTACAGCCTCTTCGCTTCTACCATGCTGTACGTCATGTGGAAGAACGTGGGAAGGCTCATTGCCTCCACCCACGGCCACGGCCACACGCCGTCCAGGGTCAGCCTCTTCCGGGAGACCTTTTTTGCTGGCCCAATCTTGGGCCTGCTACTCTTTGTTGTGGGCCTGGCCGTCTTCATCCTCTATGAGGTCCAGGTGAGTGGAGAGAGAGACCGTACCCAGCAGGCCCTGGTGACTTACTACAGCTTCAATATCGTCTGTCTGGGGCTCATGACTTTGGTCAGCCTGAGTGGCTCAGTCATCTATCGCTTTGATCGCCGGGCCATGGACCACCATAAGAACCCGACACGCACCCTGGATGTAGCCCTGCTAATGGGCGCTGCGATGGGCCAGTATGCCATCTCCTATTATTCCATCGTGGCTGTGGTAGTGGGCTCACCCAGGGACCTGCTGGGGGCACTCAATCTGTCACATGCTCTGCTTATGATTGCCCAGCACACCTTCCAGAATGTGTTCATCATTGAAAGCCTCCATCGGGGACCACCTGGGGCTGAGCCTTGCGAAATGCCCCCCAAGGAGTCCTGCCAAGGCATCACCTTTGCCAACCTGGATGCCATTCACACTTTGCCCTCCTGCCCACCCACCCCCAGGCTGGTCAGCCCCAACCCAGAAAGTCCTCAGGAAGCAATGGCCATCATCTCAGCTCCCAGGTGCCACTGGCGACGTCGGTGCCTCAAAGACATCTCTCTGTTTCTCCTGCTCTGCAATGTCATCGTGAGTAGTTGAGGGATGTGAGGTCGAGTGGGGTGGGGGTGCCCCTAGACTGGGGGAGGACTGCTGATCACTGAACCTTCTCTGTCTTGCCAAATTCATTCTAGAATTTTATATAGAAGCAGGTTCACAGAGGAACCGCTGCAGCCTTTAGGCAAAATAACATTTCAGGGCAAACAGGGAGCATGCAGTCCCAGCCCTCTGTCATGTAGGCACCTGAGGGAGGGGGGTCCCAGGAAAGCTGGCATGGGGGCTGGGTGGAAGTGAGAGGGAGCCGAGAGCGGGAGGGCTAAGGCCCTCACCCCCAGGTGGGAGGTGTGACTGCTCCCAGGATCTTGTGACCTGCTTGCTTCTCAGAATAATTGGAGCAGCCTCAGGAAGTAGCAGAGACCAGCGTAAGTGTGAGCAGTCTGTTGGCAGGATGTAGCAGAGGGCCGACTGGGAAGAGGGGTGTGCGCAACAGCTGCCCCCTCCCAGGTGACTTGGCAAAGCCAACTATAAAGAGTGAGAGACTTCTTCTTTTGCAAGCATGTTCTCTGGAAGGAAACACCCCAAAGCAGAAAACCCCATAGTAAGATGAGAAATATTTTTTGCATAGATACGACACACCCAGCATGGTCATGCCCCAGCGTAGACACGGTCCCCGACACAGAAAGAGCTGATATGGAAACATGCTTCTATGGGGACAGCCAGCCTCTGAGTCTGCAGATCCCATGCCCCAGGATTTGTGCAACTCTTGGATGGAAAATATTAGTGAAAAAAAATTCCGATCATATTGAATGTATTTTTCCTTGTTGTTATGCCCTAAACAAAACAAAGGACACGCTATTTCCATAGCATATATATACTGTGAACACAGTAATTTGACGTATACAAGAGGATGTATGTAAGTTATTTTATGTATCATTTTATGTAAGGGACTTGAACATGCTTGTGTGCTGGTTCCATAAACTATTGCTTCAGGGCCAGTTCTTTAACCAATCCCCCACTTACACCAAATGACAATTGTGTATCTCAAGCAAAAAAAAAAATCTCTAATGAAATCTGACTCAGTGCAAAAGCAGCCTTTTTGACTATGTCCTCCAGTAGAGGATCGCTAACACAGAAACACCCTAATGCAGTCAGATCCTGAGGCTGGGACTGTGAGCCCCCATGCAGACTTCCAACAGTCAGTTTTGCTATAAAGAAAAAAAAAATTCAGTCTTCAAGCTCTGACCTCAGCATCTGCCTCTGCCTCACCGCCACCTTCAGCCTGGCCTTGAGGTTGAGAGCTACCTTCCAAGAGGCTGTTCTTGCTTCAGGTATCTGAGTCCAAACCACTCTTTTCTTTCTTTCGGTTTTAAAAATTTGAAACAGGGCTTCTCTATGTAACAGTCCTGACTGTCCTGGAACTCACTCTGTAGGTCAGGCTGGCCTTGAACTCAGAGATCCGCCTGCCTCTGCCTCCCAAGTGCTGGGATTAAAGGCGTGCGCCACCATCACCCAGCATCTGGATCTTCACTCTTCGCAGCATCCTCCCATCGCTCATTTTCTAGAACAGAACCAAACTCGGGAGAGACTGTGATGTCCCCTAAGAATGGAGTTATTTGGCATAAGGGTTAGGCTAGCCTTGAAGACTTGTTCCTTTGTTCCGTATCCCACACCCATAAGGAAGATCTGAGTTCCTATATGGAGGTGAAGCAGGACTCTAGCCTTTGGTTTCTCCCACACATGGAAGGGACAAGGAGGAGATGTGAAACAGGAGTAGAGGTCGTGGAGGGTTGAGGTGGGGTGGCCTCCTGGCTGGGCTTTGATACCTCCCCACACCCCATCACCTTAGACTTAGTTGAATCTACCACCAGCAGTCCTCAGGCACACTTCTCCCCGCTGCCCTCAAGCACACTCCTCCCCGCTGCCCCTTCAGCTGTTTGTATCAATGCTTTACATCACCGTCACCTATTGCCTAGGAAGGTCAAGGGTGGGAGGAGTGACTTCAGTTGGGTCCTCAGCTAGGAGTGGGCCAGTCTAGTTTAGACACACTGCCTCAGCTCCTCATCCAGGCCCTGTCCTCAATGCTGGAGGTCAGCCCTGGGTGACAGTCCCTGACGGGCCACCAAGCCAGAAGGTTGGGATCCCAACCTTCCATGCTCAACAAAGCCCATAGAAGCCACAGCAGGCTCCTGATGTGCCCCTCTCCCCCGACAGCTGTGGATCATGCCTGCCTTCGGCGCCCGCCCGCACTTCAGCAATACCGTGGAGGTGGACTTTTACGGTTACTCCCTCTGGGCGGCCATCGTCAACATCTGCCTGCCTTTTGGCATCTTCTACCGAATGCATGCCGTCTCCAGTCTGCTGGAGGTCTACGTGCTGTCCTGACACTCCACACGAAGACAGGACAGAGGAACCCCAGCACCTCTGGGGCTGAATAGGGCTGGCGCTCACTCCCTGCCTGCCCAAGACTAGAATTTTCACCAAAGTTTATTTTTCCAGAATGTATTTTTAAATCAAAATCGAGACATGCCCACCCATCTACTCCTGCATGACCCTGGAGCCTGGGGAAACTGAGGCAGGGAACTAACTCCCTGCAGCATTGCCTAGGACCAGACAGGATCTGGAAATACTGTCTCTGGCTGGCTCTCTAATCCCAGCCATGGGGCCTGTGCACTGTCTGGAGCTAGGAACCAATAAACCTGCATCTGCACTTTTGTCTCCAATTCTTGTCTCAGCTGCCTTGCTTGCGGTGATCACTGGAGAGGAACCTGGAGATCTGGGCTGGAAAGGTTCAAGGTTTTCAGAAACCCACTTTTCCCCATGGTTGAGCTGAGCTGAGTCCAAACAATAGACTTTCTGAGCAGTGGATGACAGGTTGACTGGGACCAGTGGAGTGCCCATGGATGTAATCGCCTTTCTGATGCTACGGGGGAAGTTAGTGAGGGCTGATTTCATCTAAATGCCCATGCTTTACCGAAAGGAAACTGAGGTTCACGGATACAGAGACCCAGAGCCTTTCCATCGGCAACAGTAATCTGCCGACTGTGTGCATGTGTGTACGTGTGTATGTGTACTGTACACACGTGCGGGTGAGTGTAGAGGCCAGAGGTCGACCTCAGGGAGCTCTCAACATTGCACTCTTCCAATCCCATGTGTGGGCATGTGTGTGAGGGTGTGTGTGCAAGGATATTATGTGTATACGTATACATGCATGTGTGAAGGTGTATATGTACAGGTATGTGAGGGGTGTATGTGTGAGTGTGTGTGTGTGTGTGTGTGTATACACGTGTGTGAGGACACGTGGAGGCCTGAGGCTGGTGTCAGGAATCACCCACCTTTTCACTTTCGCCTTATTCTTTGAGGAAGGGTCCCTTAGTCAGATTCAGAGTTCACTTCCTGTGGCTAATCTCGGCAGCCCACTAACCCTGGGGATTCCAGCTCTGCTTTCTAAGGCTGGAGGGACAAACAAGCCACCGCAGCCACGGGGTACTTACCATTTCCGTGAATTCTGGGGTTCTGCACAGTGCTTTAACCTGTGAGCCAGCATTGTTTTCGCCTGCCTGTGTGCTACCAGATCCTGTGGGACTGGAGCTACAAACAGTTGTGAGCCAGCCCGTCGGTCCTCTGGAAGAGCAGCCAATGCTCTTAACTGCTGAGCCATCCCTCCAGCCCCTATCATGTAAGACAGGCGTTCTCATGGGAAGCTCACCAAATCAGCACAACCGCCGAGCCATTGAGCTCTGGAGATCCCCCTGCCCTCCTCCCGGTCCTTCTAGTATAAGTGTGCAACCACACCCACTGTTTTCTGTGGTGTCGGAGAGTCAGCTCAGGTCTTCACCTGTGGCAAACACTTGGCTGACTGTGCTATCTCCCCGGACCTCACATTTCTTTCTTATGAGCAGTAGAGGTTTTTGTTGTTGTTACTAATGTGGTTTTTTTTGTTTTGTTTTGTTTTGTTGTTTTGTTTTTTTTTGAGACAGTCCTATCTGTCCTGGAACTAACTCTTGTGGACTGAGCTGGCCTCGAACTCACAGAGATCCACCTCCCTCTGCTCCCAAGTGCTGGGATTAAAGGCATGTGCCACCACCGCTTGGCTACTGACATGTTTTTTTTAATTTTTAATGATTTATTTAACTTTATTTTATGTGCATTGGTGTGAAGGTGTCAGATCCCCTGCAACTGGATCTTCAGACAGTTGTGAGCTGCCATGTGGGTGCTGGGAATTGAACCCAGGTCTTCTGGAAGAGCAATCAGTGCTCTTAACCACTGAGCCATCTTTCCAGCTCACGTGTTGTTTTTTTTAAAATTGATACATAGTAATTGTAAATGTAAGTGTACATTTCAGAGTACAGTGTGTCAGGATCCAGTCTGAGTACTAGCATGTTGGTTGCCTCACACCGAGAACGTGGAGTGTGCGTGTTGGGAGCATTCAAAGTCCCCTTATTTGCTGTTGTGAAATACGCAATGGATCGTTACCAGTCATTGTTACTCTCCTATGCTACAGATCTACAGGAGGCAATCCTCCCACGCATCTGAACCCATTAACCCCAAGCAGCAGACATTTTTCCTTCAAATATCTCAGGAACACAGGGAGCATGAGTTCTTAGTATAGACATAAGAGGTGGCTCCAGCTTAAGAGAAGCTGGGGGAGTCCTTACCCCCAGAGTAAGTACAGTTACTTACTCTGCTTGGGGTCTTTAGGAACCCCTTCAAAGCCACAAGACTTCTGCTCGGCTCCAGCTGTGTACAGAGGTGGAGGCAGGAAAGCTACAGGGACAGAGCTGGTTTTGTATTACATTACATTGGGGTTTTTTGTTTGTTTGTTGTTTGTTTGTTGATAGAGGGTCTCGTGAAGTCCAGCTGGCCTCTAACTCCCTCTGTAGCTAAGGATGTCCTTTAACTCCAGATGTTCATACTTCCCCACCCAAGTACTGTGATTACAAGTGTGCATCACGGGGCTTATTTATTTTTATATTTTATTACATTTTAATTTCTCTGCGTGTGTGCGCGCACGTGGGTGCTCCCCTGCTGCAGTGCGTGTATCCGTAGAGGTCAGAGGACAACTTGCAGAATCAGTTCTCTCCCTCCACCTTATAGGTCCTAGGGATGGAACTCAGATCCCACTGAGCCGTTACCCACTGAGCCACCTCGCCAGCATCAGTCCATTTGGTTTTGTGTGTGAGAGAGTCAGAGATTGAAATGGAGACGTCACAGCCAGCAGGAAGGGAGAGTCATACGTGGATTAGGCTGGGAGTGGTGGCATTTGAGAGAAGAGAACAGTGATTCTGAGAGCACTGGAGACAAAAGAGGAGAAATACCTGGCTGTCATCACCATGAGGTTCTCAGGTCTTTGAGGTTGAGGGTGGGGGTGATGGGGCTGTGAGGCAGAGAGGAAAAGAGGAGGACCAGAGAAGACCCTAAAGACCCTCCTGCCTTTAATCCAATCTTCAACCTTGGGTCTCTTCTAACCTAACTTCAGGTTTGATGTAACGCAGAGAGATCATCCTAGGAGGCCGCTTTGGAGCTAGGTCAGCTAGGTAGGATGTGGAAAAGAGGCGACCTAGACCCGGAAAGAAGAGGGTCCCATTCGTAGCTCAGACACCACAGGCAAGAGTAGCCCGAAGCCAGCAAGTTCCCGGTGCGAGGCTGAGGACAAAGCACCCCAATACACCTTGAGAGCTGCCCCCACTCAGACCCTGCTCCCGGCGTCCGCCCCGCCTCCTACCACGCCCTCCCGCGCAGCCGCCTCGCCATTGGCTGCCCGTCTTGTGCCCGAGCCCCCGGCGGAGTAATTAACGAGGGATTAATGAGATTCCCAAAGTCAACAGAAAAATCGATGGGCCTTGGAGCCCAAGCGGCGGCTGCGCAGTCTCGCGGGGGTGTGGGGGGAGGAAAGGGCGTCGAGGCATCTGTCCCAGGGCTCCTGGGGCCTCACCTGGACGGAAGATACGCGCTGCAATTCAGGCGTTGGGGAGCCCGCGACGATGGCTTCGCAGACCTCAGGTAGGGCTCCCTAGCTCGAGCTGGGACCCCCGAGTGCTCGGGAACAGTTGACTAAACCTTCCCTGGAAGCCCTCCTCACATTCACTGCTCCAAAGTGGGGTTCATGAGCCGGGGGCTACAAGGACTGGAAAGAGAGGGGAGAGTGAGTTGGAGGGGGAGGACCCGAGACTGTCTCCTGTGTATTGCGCACCCCAACTCTGGCTCTCTGCCCACCTTCTCCTCTCTACTTCACTTTCGGACTCAAGGGTCCTCGCAGCCCAAAGAGTGTGCCTGGACCTGAAAGAATCCAGAAACCTGGATGGATGGGCTGCCTAGACCTCTCTCTCCCCCGGCTAAGAACAAAATCCCGAAGCTTCCGTGCCTGTGCTCCTCAGCCTCCCACGGAACTGGCTCCGTAGCCCCGACGGTTCGTCTTCTTTCGTCGCTCGCCTCTGAACGCGATCCATAAACCAGTTTGGTGTCTAGGACCTCCCTTGGAATGGCGTTGTGCCTAGAGGCGTGCCAAGGATGGCTGAGTTCTAGTTGGTTCGAAGCGCATTCGTTCTAGCTGGTTCCAAGTGCATTAATTCTAGCTCTTTTCCTGGACCCCTTGATGTTCATCCTAACACCTTGCCTGGCTGTGAACTATTCTTGCCCCTTTGATAACCGCTGGTGGAGCACTGAACCACGGGCGTGGGAGCAGGGGGAACCTTAAAATTCCAGCCCTTTGAAGGGAGAGGACCTGGAACTTCGTTCTCCAGGGTCTGCACCCCCCCCCCACTCCCAAGGCCTGGAGTCTGAGCGAAAACTCCAACCTTTCAGTCCGTCTGGGATCTGTGGGGAAGTTCACAAACATCTACTAGGCGCGGTTCGTCGTGTCTCTCCATGCATCAAATTACTAAATTCGGACAAAACTCCTGAGGGGAGTATCATGTATTCGTTCCTTCGCTTATTCATTCAAGAATGCATTGAGCTGGGGATGTAGCTCAGGGGTGCTATACCAGCCCAGCTTGCACGAGGCTCTGGGAGAGGGAGGAAGAGAGCTAGATAGCCTGCAAGCAAGCGAGCCAGATTTATTGAGTACCGGGCATTACTGTTCCATACCATAGTTGCTGGCTCATTTCACGAATGGACAAGGACACTGACTACAGAAACTTAGTTTGCCCAAGATCACAGAGATGCTAAATGCCGTGCTCTCGATTAGTAGGGAGTGGGGACGAGAAGGTGGAGCCACCAGAGCTGGCAGAAAAGGGAGGTGTCCTGGGAGCCTTACCTTGCTCAACCTGGGTAGGGAAGGTAGAAAGATAACCATCTAGACCGCCTCCTCAGCTGCACCAGGATGGAAAGGGTTAAGGGCAGGGTCCCTGTCCACAGCTCTGACGCTAAAATCTCGCCCCCCCCCCCAGGAAACAACCGGGGTCCAGGGCGGGTCTGGCTGGGTTTTAGGACTGTGCTAGTTTTGGAGAGGTGAGTGGAACAGGACCCCTTCTCTGCCCTGGAGGAGGCCCAGATCTTGAGGGAACCAGTCCTGAATGGTGCACACTCACACCCACGCTCAGCAGAGGAGTGGCCTAACAAATTAGCCACATGTCTGCTTGGGCAGAGGGAAGGTTTCCCATGAAGAGGCTGGGTGAGCAGCATTGGTGGGAGCTGGCAGGCAAGAGAGAAAGCGCCACTGCAGAAGAGGGAGCCAAGAGACCAACCACATGGAAAACATGGAGTCCTCTACTTGGGTTTGAATGGATTTGAGGAACTATGGTGTGGCCGGGGGCTTGACAGGATGGAGGCAGAATTGTTCCCAAGGATGACAGGATGGACTGGAGTAGTGAAACTTGTTCCTAAAGTCTTGAATGGGGCTCAAAGTTGAGTACTTCACTGTCCGACAGAGAACATTGGAAGTTATCGGTCCTTGGTATTGCTCAGGGTGCCTGTAGGAAAACAGGGCCCCAGAGGGGCTGTGGTGAGGGCTTCTTAAGAGGGTCTTGACAGAGGGACAGACAGAGCAAAGCTCCTTAATGAAGATAGAGCATGCTAGGCAAAGCAATGAGCAAGGGATGCTGGGGAGTGGCAAGAAGGGGCCCTCGCCCAGCCTGAATGAGTCCTGAGGGATCAACAGGATTCACCAAAGAGGAAGAAGGTGGGGATCATAGACAAAGATGGGGAAAGACAGGGAGGTGAGCAAGAGTAGATGGCATTCTGGGAACTACAGCAGGATGCCACAGCCCATGGGGAGAGCAGTGGGGGCTGGGGAGATACTCAAGGCAGGAGCAGCAGCAGCCACTCTTCCTTGAGCACTGTGTACACCAGGCCCTCATTAGCACACACTATCTCATTTCACTCAGAAAGGCCCCATAAGCCTTGGACTTTATACTGAGGGCTACTGGCTGTCTTTGCAGGATTCTCAGTAGGAGACAGGCACCATGAGCAGGAAGGCTAGTTCAGGAGAGAACAGGTGGGCTCCAGACTAAGGTGGTGGTTAAGCTAAATAGCCAGCGATGTGCAGGTATGTCTCATCCTAGCACGTGAGAGGCAGAGGCAGGAAAAATTGTAGCTTGAGCTACAGAGCCAGACTATAAAGAAAGCAAGTTAACAAGAGAGAAACCAAGGAGGAGAGAAGGAGATGAAGGAAGGGAGGCAGACCGCGGGAGACAGTGTGAGAGCTGGAATGGACATGGTTGGGATCTGATGGCAGGCATGGTCTGGACAGAAGCAAAGACGAAGTCCAGCTCGTGTGAGTCCAGAAAGCCCCTAAAATTACAAACATTAGAAAGCAGGAGATGCGGGGATGGAGAGATGGCTGCTCTTCCAGAGGTCCTGAGTTCAATTCCCAGCAACCACATGGTGACTCACAACCATCTGTAATGAGATCTGGTTCCCTCTTCTGTCCTGCAGATATACATGCAGACAGAACACTGTATACATAATAAATGAATAAAAGAAAAAAAAGAAGAAAGCAGGAGATGGGTCAGCACCAACTCAGAGCCCTGAGGCCAGAATGCCTGGAGGCAGGAGCTCTCAGAGGTCTGTCGAGGGAGCTGGGGAGCACGCAGAGGCAGCAGAATCATGCCTTCTCTGCTGCAACTCAGTTCCACTGGGGAGGAACGGTGCCTTAAGTGACCTCAAGGGACAGCACGGCAGCTATTGGGTGGCCCAAGGTTGAGCCCTAGCAAGTTGTGACAGTGGGTGGCCTGAGAGGAAACTTCAGATGAGCAAGGAAATAGCAAGAGACATTCAGGGGAAGAGTAGGATCCAGGCAGTGTCCTCTTGCTATGCAACGCACTCACAGAACAGCCAAGAGTAGACTGGGAACAGACAGAATTTGGGACAGTTAAAGTCAAGGGCACGACAGCATGTTGATCCTTACCCATCCCATACACATGGCAGCTTGGTGAACCAATCACAGAGCTTTGCCTCCAAACCTTTATTGAGTTTAAAGATCCATTTTAGTTATATTGGTATTTTTTTTTTGTTTTTTGTATTTTAAGACAGGGTTTCACTGTGTAGCCCTGGCTATCCTGGAGCTCTGTAGGCCATGCTGGCTTCAAACTCGCAGAGATTAACCTGCCTCTGCCTCCCGAGTGCTAGGATTAAAGACGTGTGCCACCACTGCCTGACCACTTTGAACACTGGGGTTCTTAGGAGCTAGAGGGGACTCTCTTCCAGCTCCTTCGTCCTTCCTGCAGAAGAAACTCTGTTGTGAACCCAGTGGGTGTCATCTAGACCTTGCCTGCATCCCCAGATGCCCCTAATAGAGTATTATTCCAGACCACTGCATTCCTTCCCACCAAACCGAAACTCAACCTCAGGACCCTTCTCAACACAACCCTGTAGGCAATCAAACCCCACCATCAAGGAGCCAGCCCCTGCCCCCCTGATTTCGTGAGTGGAATTTCTCTATAAACAAGCAGGCTTGCCGGGCGGTGGTGGCGCACGCCTTTAATCCCAGCACTCGGGAGGCAGAGGCAGGAGGATCTCTGTGAGTTCGAGGCCAGCCTGGTCTACAAGAGCTAGTTCCAGTGCAGGCTCCAAAGCCACAGAGAAACCCTGTCTCGAAAAAACAAACAAACAAACAAACAAAAAAAACAAGCAGGCTCACACTGACTTGCTGAGGAAAATTTCCAGCTCTGAAAAAAAAAATACCCCATGAAAGGACCGTACTTAAGTAACCCTTGGTGACTGGATGGAGCCATTATCTCACTTTAAGATAAGCATTGAGTCATGGGTGGTGAGGGTAGCTCTCAATCTTCATGCTTGTGTACAGCATGAAGGACTTCTGTGTATAACTTGGTCTGTCTCAACCTTGAGTCCTTTAAGGGATATGTGGCAGCTCCAGTGTCCCAGCTAGAAGGGCTCCACAGTATGCTCTTACCGCAGAGACTTAGGAGCTGGACTCCAACACAGGTCTTCTTGTGAGCCGATCTACTTTCTCTCTCTCTCTTTCCCTCTCTCTCCAGCTCCTGCCCAGGTCACACCCATGCCATCTTCAGAAGCAGAGTCCACCGAAGCAGCATCTACCTATGACCAAGCAGACATGTCGACCAATCACACAGGGCTCCCATGCCCCCCAAAGCAGAAGTCCTGGCTAGCACGGCATTTCTCCCTGCTGTTGAGGAGAGACCGACAGGCCCAGAAGGCTGGGCAGCTCTTCTCAGGGCTCCTGGCCCTCAATGTGGTATTTCTGGGTGGGGCATTCATCTGTAGCATGATCTTCAACAACGTGGCCGTCACTCTGGGTGACGTGTGGATCCTGCTGGCCGCGCTGAAGGTCCTCTCCCTGTCGTGGCTCCTCTACTACGTAGTGGGCACCACACGGAAGCCCCACGCAGTGCTGTACCGTGACCCTCATGCAGGACCCATTTGGGTGAGGGGTAAGCGCTTGGTGCTAGGAGGGTGGAGAGGGCTGGGGAAGGAGAACCTGTTCGGGAGCAGGTGCCTGTGCCCACCCGCCCATCCTCTCCTGCCAGGCTCCCTGGTGCTCTTTGGTAGCTGCACTATCTGCCTGAATGCATTCCGCATGGGCTACGATGTGAGCCACATTCACTGCAAGTCAGAGGTGGAACTCATCTTTCCGGTCATTGAGATCATCTTCATGAGTGTCCAGGTGACGGGTCTCCCACACCCCCATACCTCCGGGGACACACAGACCACTCAACCTACCCTAAAACCAGCCACAGAGGCAACGTCTCCATGTTCCAGGGTGTGGACATACACCAATCATAGCCTGCCTCCGTGTACCCACAGCCACACAGCACTCCTCTGCACGTGTGTGCCTCCACATAGACCTGTCGACACCTACAAACACCTTCATCTATATGCGCCTGCATGTTCTTATACCCAGTTCCCAGATACCCCGGCTTCTCCATCTGTTGAGTCTCTACTATGCTGTATTTACATCACCCTTATTTTCCTCATGAGGTAGGTATCCCCCCCGCCTTCCCCAAGCAGTGGAGACTGAGGCCCTTTTCACAACTGAGCGAGCTACAGTCCTGGGATGCTTACCGCTGACCCAGTACTGCACAGATAAAGGAAACGGCAGAGCCAGGATTCCAACCTAGGCTTCCTTATGGAAACCTGCCTTCCCCCCATTGCATACACACACACACACACAAAAAGAGGTGCTCACACCATGTGCAGCGACACAACACACACACACACACATGCACACACAAACTGAGGTGCTCACCCTATGTACCGCCACACCTCTAGCACCGGCGCTCAAGACCCCTGTCTCTTCCAGACGTGGGTGCTGTGGAGGCGCTGCAAAGACTGTGTTCAGGTGCAGACCAACTTCACCAGGTAAGACATCCTTCCAACTGGAGTCTTCTGGGGCTCTGTTTCCACCACCCTCCAGTTTCCCCAGACAGGAGGGACCTGAAGCTGCAGGTTAGCATAGGATACATTCCAAGTGACCCCTAAGGGCTCCTAAAATCCTACCACCTCTGTGATCTGCTTCTGAGACTGAGCAGTCATCCCAACAGCAGAGAACGGTGAGGATGGGACTCTGGGAGCTATTCAGGCTGTGTTAGCCGCGTGTGTGAGCAGACTGTGGCCCTTCCTCCAGGTGTGGCCTCATGCTGACCCTGGCCACAAACCTGCTGCTGTGGGTTCTGGCTGTGACCAATGACTCCATGCACCGTGAGATCGAGGCCGAGCTTGACGCCCTCATGGAAAAGTTCTCAGGTACAATGGGGACCAGAACTTCCACACACACACACACACACACACACACACACACACACACACACACACCAGCTAGGGAGGCAACACAGTTATGAAGTTGGGAACACACTCAAGGCCAGGTCGTTGTTAAACAGAAAAGTGTGGGCCGTAGAGATGGCTCAGTCTATAAATTGTTTCTCACACAAGTAGAGGGGCCTGTGTTTGTTCCCGGGGAGCTCACATGTAAAAATCTAGGCATAGCCAGGCACTGTGGCACAGTCCTTTAGTCCCCACAGTACTTGGGAGGTAGAGGCAGACAGATCTCTGTGAGTTCAAGGTCTACATAGTGAGTTCCAAGCCAGCTGGGGCTACACAGTGAGAACCTATTTTAAAAAAAAAAAGACTATGCAGACAGATCAGTCCCTAGGGCTCACTGGCCAGCCAGCCTAGAACTGTCGGCTAATGAGATACTACCTCAAAAAAAAAAATAAAGCAGGGACTACACCCTCTTGAGTGTCTTCTGGTTTGTATGTGCATGGGCACACATGTACATGCATGAACACATGCACACTCACACACACTTCATTGTGTCCATGGTCCCCTTCATGCTCCATCAGGGACTGGCACTTGATGTCCTACTCACTGAGGCCATGTTGCCGGCAGCAAACCAGCCACTAATCCTGGCTGAGTGGGTCACTGAGAAGCCTTTCAGGCCATGCACCCACCCATGACATTTGCATTTTCCTTGTAAGAGACTAAAACGCCTCTTTGGGGCTGAAAGGAATGCTGTCCTAACACAATCTTAATATCTAAACATACCAGGAGGGAAAGGAGACTTGTGGGATAGACAGCTCTCTCCAAATCATCCTGTCTGGCTAATCCTGAGTGTGAATAGTCCGCCCTTTGAAGCAACATCCCATAAATCCACATGGGAAGCATGCAGCCTGTGGGATTCAGCCACACCTATGTGTCTGCCCCACCCACAGGTGGCACATGACCTGTGTGCACCAGCTCGCATGCATTCACACACCCAGCGCGTGAATCATGGCATGGCTGTATGTTGTGGCCTTCCCTTACGTTCTGTTTGCGCTTTGCACAAAAAGTGCAAAGAGGAAGCTTGGGTCCAGTGACGTCATGGATGTGTGTTTGTATGTCTGCGGCTACGGGTTGGAACAGAGCCTCATTCAGGCTGGGCAAGTGCTCTACCACTGAGCCACACCCAGAGTTTCAATTTACGATTATTGGGCAATTTCTGGAGCTCAGTTTAGCCAAAACACCAGGTTCAGCGAGAGATCCTGTCTCAGAGCATGAGGTGGAGAAGCAACTAAGGAAGACAAATCAACATCAAGCCTACACACACACACACACCAAATACACGACATAGTGATTACGGTTTTCTGAGACAGGTTAGCCAAGGCTAACCCAACTTCCCGACCCTTCTGCCTCAGTTTCCCAAGTGCTGGGACTACAGGTGTGAGCTACTATTCCAAGTTTAAGTTCTTGTTTGTTTGTTGTTTTTGCAGTATAGGGGTTCAAACTCAGGGCCTATGTTAGGCAACAGCTCTACTACAAAGCCACATTCCTAATCTTTGACTTTCGGAAAGAGAGTTTAACTGTGTAGCCCGGGCTGGCCTCGAACTTGAGATCCTTTGGCCTTGGTCTCCCAAGCTCTGGTATTGCAGGGGTGTGTCACCACACCTGGCACTTCGGTTAACACTTTTTTTTTTAATAATTTGTTGTTGTGTGTGGCTATTTGTGTGAGAGAGTCTGTGCACGAGAGTGTGGGTGTCCGCAGAGGCAGCAGGGCATCAGATCCCGAGGAACCTGAGTTACGGTGGTCGTGAGCCCCTCATGTGGGTGCTGAGAACCGAACCTGGAACCTGCAGGGACAGCCCACTGGAGTGATCTCTGAAGCCTCTGGTAAAGATTCTTTTGTGAAATGACCTTGAGGTTTTCCAGTTGCTCCCCAGTGGTGGCATTGGGCTCCTTCCCTCTCCTCTGCTTTTCCTAGATGTACAGCCCAAAGTCCGACTTGGTTTCAGCTCAAGCATTTTGGCACCCATGAGCCCAGTGACACCGTGCATTCATCCAGAGGCACTGACTTCTGATTACCCCAGTGTGTCATGCTGAGAGCCGGGCACCGCATTCAGGTGTGGCAGCCCGGTTTCTTTTTGCAAATGACGGGTTTGCTCTGCCAACTGGGTAATATGTGGAGGTGCTGCTTGGAATCAGGGAGAGCATGCCTGAAATGTTTTGTGAAAGTCTGGCACCTGGAGTCTCGAATCCCCTTGTAAAAGAGTGATCATTTTGTGATCTCCAATCTCTATGCTCCAGCCTCAGATGTTTTCCACATCTGTAAAGCAAACATCTGGCTGGGTCCCGTCCGAATCCAGTGTGCTCCAGGAGGTGGGTGAGAGTGATCGTTGGCTCTAGGGTCTCCAGTGCAGGGCCTGCCTGAGATGCTGTCTCCTCCTGCCCTACCCCCCCTCAGGTAACGAGACGAACACTTGCATGTGTCTCAACGCCACAGTGTGCGAGGTCTTCCGGAAGGGCTACCTGATGCTCTACCCATTCAGCACCGAGTACTGCCTCATCTCCTGTGCGGTACTCTTCGTCATGTGGAAGAATGTGGGCCGCCGCCTGGCAGCCCACTCAGGCGCCCATCCCAACAGACCACCCTTCCGCCTGCACGGGGCCATCTTTGGGCCCCTGCTGGGCCTTTTGGCACTGGTGGCTGGTGTGTGCGTCTTTGTGCTCTTCCAGATCGAGGCAAGCGGCCCTGAAATAGGCCGCCAGTACTTCACCCTCTACTACGCATACTATGTGGTTGTGCTGCCCACCATGAGCCTGGCGTGCCTGGCAGGCACAGCCATTCATGGGCTGGAGGAGCGAGAACTGGACACACTCAAGAACCCCACCCGCAGCCTGGATGTGGTGCTGCTGATGGGCGCTGCCCTGGGCCAGATGGGCATCGCCTACTTCTCCATCGTGGCTATCGTGGCCACCCGGCCACATGAGCTGCTCAACCAGCTCATCCTGGCCTACTCCCTGCTGCTTCTCCTACAACACATCACCCAGAACCTCTTCATCATCGAGGGCCTGCACCGCCGCCCGCTCTGGGAGCCCGTGCTCTCGGATGCGATGGGGAAGCAGGATGCTGAGCTGCCCCGCAGAGGCTCCCTGAGGGAGCTGGGCCAGGATCTACGGAGAGCCTCAAGGGCCTACATTCACTCTTACAGCCACCTCAACTGGAAACGAAGGGTACTCAAGGAAATCTCGCTCTTCCTCATCCTCTGCAACATCACGGTGAGTATCTGGGCAGAAACTCCTGGTGCGCCCGGGGGAAGGGGGGTTGCTGTGGACTTTACTTAGGAAGTCACTCATCTCTAGCGCGCTTGATGCTGCTTGAGAGCCACTGCAAGCTGCCTGGCATGAATTCATGTGCTCAGCACACAGCAAAGCCCTCTTTACAAATGTGTGCGACTCTGACCCCCAGAAGCTTTCAGTCTTGATGGGGAAGGTGCCCGGCGGGGGGGGGCTGTTAGAAAATCACCACCGAATGGTCATGTTGAATTCGGCTAGAAGAGCAGACCAGAACTATTTATTTTCTATTAATCCCTAGTGGAATCAGAGGTCGGCACCCGTCTCTTAGCATCTGCTGGCTGCTAAGTAGCGGGCCCAAAGGTCCATGCGCTCTCTGCACACCTCCTCTAATCGACGCACCTCCAAATGACAGGCGATGTTACTGTCCGCCCCCCTCCCCTTTGGACAAACTGAAGCGTATGGTGTCTGTTCAGTCCCGGCTCTCACGGTCCGTAACTGGCAGATACGGGACAACTCAGGGTTGTTTCGCTTGAAACACACCCCAGATGTGAAGCAGCTGGGCTAGGCCGAGAAGAAGTGATAAATTGGCTTTAAACTGGGTCAGGAGTTCAGTGACGGAAGCCTGTGTCCCAAGAGCCAACGTGTGTTTCTGGAAGGTAGACAAGGTTGAGCTGGGCTTTGGCAAATGGGTAAAATTCTCACAGGAGAGCAGGAGGGGATGCAGGTGGCTGTAACTAGCAGAAGTAGTAGAGCCTGTGCTCGGGGCTTAGGACACAAACTGTCCAACTTGGCAGTATAGATGGCTGGCTGAGAGGTCCTGCCAAATGCTATGTATAAGGTAACCCTCTGGGGCTCAACCAGGCCTCAAGCAAGCCAACCAACATGGCTATGACTTTCTGTGTCGGGGGTAAGAAAGACATCAGGGCTGGGGACCTTACTCTGAAAACCCCAGGATGAATGCTGGACCAACTGTAGGGTCCAGGTCAGCCTCACAAGAGCTGAGAATCTTAAGGTTTGGGAGAGCCCCTCCCTCGCCTACCCAGCAGCCTCCTCTCTCTCCCCAGCTGTGGATGATGCCTGCGTTTGGCATACACCCTGAGTTTGAGAACGGGCTGGAGAAGGATTTTTATGGCTACAGGACCTGGTTCACCATTGTCAACTTCGGCCTGCCTCTGGGGGTCTTCTATCGCATGCATTCTGTTGGGGGACTGGTGGAAGTCTACCTGGGGGCCTGAGTGCCCAGCCAAATCAGCCACAGCGGAAGCCCCGGAGTACCAAGGCAGAAGAGGAAGCGTGGCCTCTCTGGGCAGATACATCACATGAAGAGGTGCGGACATCTGCCCGGAGTTCCCAAAGTGACCTCTCCTCAGCCTGACTGAGGAGGGAGGTAGCACCTGAAGTTCAAAACCAAGGGCAGGGCTTGGAAGTGGAGCCTGAGCACAGCCTCTTTGCAACAGCCCCTGTGGTTACGGGTGTACGCAGGTGACAGGCGTGAGGGTCCGTGTGAGATCATGGCGTCTAGGGGCTGGAAAGGGTCTGATTGGTCCTGTGGAAGGGACTCCTGGACATCCTGGAAGCTCAGAACTCCTACTGGGAGTTGAGAACCCAGCACTCCTAGCTTGGCAGGCAGCCCCGCCCCTCTCCCCCATACACCCCATCTTCTAATGAGCTCATTAATTAGCTGCCAGGCAGGGCTCAACAGCTCTTTCCTGCTTCCATAAACCCTGTTTGTTTGATCGATTCCATTCAGCCTCTGTGGCATTTGTTCCTGGAGACAGACCTGCCACTCCAGGTGTGGTGAACAGAATGGTCCTCTCAAGCAAGACAGTCCCTTTCCTCAGCCAGGAGCGGTCTACACCAGGTACTCTCTGTCTGATCCATGGACAGAGGCAGGAAGAGATGAGTCTAGGCTTGTAGAGCCCTGACCGCCACCCTTGGCCTGCACTGTCTTGGAACAGTCTCCAGGACATTTCTGCAACTTGCTCACTATGGATGGTCACTGTGGCCTCTGCTTGCCCAGTGCCCAGGCCTGGTCCTCTGAGCCACTGGGTGAGCCAGAAAGAAGGTGAGCAAGCAGGCAACACCAACACTCCATCCACTTCTCTGAGCCCAGAACAAATATGTCCAGGGTGAGGCCCGAAGAGTGTGGCCCTGGCCCCGAAGCCAAAGCCCTGTCCTTTCCGAAATGCCCCTGCCTCCATGAAGCCACACACTGTTAGGTCGCACACTGTCACACCAGGCCCCAGGCCCCTCAACACTTGTTCTGACTACTTAAGGTCATGCAAAGAACTTAGCCAAGCCTTTGGTCTCTCCTGTGTGAGCTTTACTCTGGGTTGCCACAGCCAAACACTGGATAACAGGGCCTAATCCTGCAGTCCCATGTCTCCCTCCCCCCAGTGACAGATGATGGCTCCGTCAGAGAGCAAGAGACCTCAGGGGATGGACTCTGGGTTGTAGAGTCCTCAACTGTCCTGAAATAAGAGCCCCAGTCAGGCACTTCCCTCAACCCCAGGTACAGAGAGAGGCACAGCACAGAGAGGGACATTTTTATTGTGTAAAGTGGCCGATTGTGCAGAGCAAAGATTGCATGACACAGAGGAGGCAGGAGACCCAGAGGCCAGAGCTGGGACTGGCGGAGTGAGTCCCACTTCCCCCACTACCCAGGCCAGAGCTGGGGCTGGCAGAGCCCCACTTCGCCCACCACCCAGGCAGTAGGTAGGGCAGGGACACTGACATTCTTCAGGCCCTACCAGGCAACATCCGCTGACCCAAAGACAGGAACAGGGGACCCTCGACACCCCACTCCTCAAACACACTCACCAGGCTTGCTTTCTAAGCGGCCAGCCCCAGCCTCCTTGGCCAGCAGCTCAGCCACTCTTTCCCCAGGGGCCCTGGCAGGGAGCGGGCCTGGACCAGTAGTCTCCGACTAGGTAGCCAGGACTTCCTTCACCATGACCAGGTGCCCCAAGGGACAGCACATGGTCCCTTTTTTTGGGAAAACCTATTAGGGCACAGTGACCTGGCAGCTTCTAGGAGCAGACAGCACAAGGGCAGGTCTTGGAGGAGGAGCCAAAGTGGACAATGGCTCTGGTGGGGCTTTATCTCTGAGACAAAAGGCTCCTAGGAGAACAGCTGAGAGGACAGAGACGCTCTTTCTTCACCCTGTTGTCTCCAGCCACAATGGGCACCTGGGACCTGCCAGCCAGGACCGACCATCCGACTTGCCCCTCACCCTGATAACGGTCCTTTAGGTTGGGGGAGCACTGGGGTCTAGGACCAGCCCTCCTGGCCCTGTTCCCTCAGGACCCCATCCTCACACCCGCTGGATCTCAAACAGCTTCACGTCAGTATCGTACCAGATGGGTGGGTCCACGTTCCTATAGAGGGAGTGGGCCGTCACCTTCTAGAAGGGGGTACCTTGGAGCAAAAGAGCTAGGTTGCTACAAAGCCCCCGCCCATCCTGATGTCCCCAGTCTGGATGAAGAGTATCCACTCTCAACCAGGTTGGCAGGACATTAGCCCCACTATGGATGGGAGGAACCAGAGCTAAATCCCCCAGTGGGTAGTCCTCAGGTAGACAACCATCTCCACCCCAGGATGTAACTTCCTTACCCCTCGCAAGGCCCACCTCAAATAGATGACACCCCACATGTAGGTGCGGAACCACATGGCAGTGCCTGAGTTTGCCTGGTACTTTCGGATGAGGATGGGGTGGGGTACAGGCAGAAGCCCCACTAGGGTGCCGTGTTGCAGGAACCTCAGGATCTCTGATTCATCTGTCAGGCCCCTAGAGAAAAAGGTGGGGCCTCTAGTATGTTCCTGGGGACCGAACCCGGAACTCTGGGGCGTGTGCTCCCGTCACCTCCACCCCAAGCCTGGGCTGGCCCCTCTCCAGGGCCACCTAGGTTGGTACCCAGTTTCCAGACTCACTTGTCAATGCAGATCTTCTCCACCTGGGGCACCAGCACCTGCAGCAGGCGCATGATGGTCTGGAGGGGCAGCTTTGACTTCCAGGACAAGATCTGTGAGAGCCACACCCCCCAGGACAGGAAGTGTGACCCTGTGATCAACACGGCCTGTAGCAATCAGGGCCCGTGATGGGGAACTGTTGCTAACGGGGAGAGCCCAGGCCGTGCTGAGCAGTGCCACATGCCAGATGCTGTGCCTCCTGCCTTCCGGAAGACTGTCCCCTTTAATCCTCACAGCGGCTGGATGGCACGATCATAGGGATGGTTATTATCCCCGTCCACAGCAATCAGTGGGGCTCACAGGAAACACACAGGGAGTGGAGCGGAAGCAATTTGGGGAGGAACAAGCAAGGGTGACTGACAAAAGAATCAGTCCTCTGGGCAACTGCTAAAAGGACAGATGGAGGCAAGGTCATACAGCTGGAAGGACTGTCCCCCAGCCTGGCTTCTAGACCAAACGTCTTTGGTCTTCTTACCCTAGTCTTTCCAGAGCTGAAGCTCAGACAGACCCTGCTCCATGCCGTCTACCCAAACCCCAGCTTCCAGATCCCCCAGCTGTGTCCCTCACCCAATCTGATGTCGGGTTCCACTGGCCACCGGTTGACGTGTTGGACAATCGCCGCTGCTCTCTCCGTGTTTGGCTAGGCTCCTGGTTCCCAGGAAGGAATGGAAGTGACCAGGGAAGGAATGGGTACAGGGTGTAGTCACAGAGCAACGATGTGTCCCCGCTGACCCCACTACAGGGCTACAGGGAGGTTGGCTGCACCTGAGAGATGGGTCTAGTCCTGTACCCTTTGCCCTGAGCCCAAGGCCTAGCCCGGCCCAGCCCAGCCCAGTGACAGGTTTAGGGCCAGGGGCTAACAGAGAAGGCAGGTTAAAGGCAGGACTCAGATAAGGCTGATGGATAAGGAACCCGAAGGTCACAGGGCTTTGCTGTGACCAGAAAACAGGGAGAGGTCTGTAAAGGGCTCCCTCTCCCTGTTTCAGCAATGGCGGCCCTGATTCCCTTGTTCTAATACAGCAACTTCAGAATGTCCTGGCCTTGCCCGTTCCTACACTTCAGAGTTCAGAGCAAAAGGCAAAGAAGTTATGCTCAAACCCGTGCTCCAGGCATCCCCAATACCTACCCCCTCAGACGGGCTGCCTTCCACTGAGCTCGGCTGGGATTCGGGCTCTAGGGATCGCAAGGTACCATCCTCTGAGACCTGGGATTTCTCTGTCAGCTTGTCAATGCCTGGGTGGTGCACGGGAGGGAGAGAGGAACCCGCTACAGTGCCCCTTCTGGCCCCAGAGGTTGTGTCTGCCGCCCTTCCCTCCTAGAGCCACTGTCAGCTCTGAGCCCTGTTCTTTCCCTAAGCCCCGTCAAGCTACCTTTCCAGGCCCACCCAATACTGTCACCCCCACAAACTGTTGAATTCCTTTTCCTCAGCTTCCTAGACAGGAATGACACCCCAGAGTTCACTCCCACTCCCTAACAATGCCATCTCCAGCCAAGTCCCACACTCTCCCACACTAAAAGCACCCAGACCTGGAGTGGCCACCAGGCTGGTCTTAAGGGTCCCCGGTTCTGCAGGGGCGGCAGGGCGGGAACCCTCCATGGAAGCACCCTCCTGGGAGCCAGCACGGGACAGGGGCTCCGGCGTCTTCCTCCGCCGCTGAAGTGCCTTGTGGATGGAGGGTGGGTCAGTGGGCAGGTTGGCCAGCTGGTGGAAGACGCCACGCTTACGAATGATGGCATAGACCAGGTTGGAATTGCCTGTGGGAGGAACACGTCTAGGCTCACTTTGCTTTCCAATCTGGGATGGCTTCCAGGACTAGAGGGCGGTCTGTAAGACAACAGGGTCTCTTCCCCAGGGATGAGAACTGGTACAGGGGTGCCCAGAGCAGGACAGGCCTGGCTGTATGGGTGTCAGTGGCCACCATAAATACGGACGATCCCCGAAAGTTAGGTTGTGGGGGCACCTGGTGTTAGGCTGTGGGATGTCAAGAAGTTAGGCTGTAGGGCATACCAAGAAGTTAGGTTTTAGGGAGTCAAAAAGTTAGGGAAGAAGGGGTTTTTTTTTTTTTGAGAGAGAGAATAAATTAGGTTGTTGGGATGCCCAGATGTTACTCTGTGGGAAACAGCTAAGCCCCGAGTTTCGGTACCCTGGTATCTTGAAATCCCCTTGCAGCCCAGCACTAAGGGGGTGTCTTCTGGTGTGGGGGGACAACCTGAGCCCTACCGTCTCTACATCAACCCAACGTTAAGTCTGTCACCCTCTCAGCAACACATGGAGAAGTCCAGGAGGACGCTGCTGTATGTACCCATCCTCCACCATCTACCTACGTTCCCACAGCTATGGGGGAAGGTGTGAGGGTTCCCGGACCCTCGGTGCCCCCGTCTACCTCTTCAGTCCTGTGTTCCCGGAGCCCTCGGTGCCCCCGTCTACCTCTCCAGTCCTGTGTTCCTGGAGC